>JAGKTI010000917.1:0-31886 GCA_018397915.1 Birgus latro
TATTAAATCATCCCAAAATCTATCCTTCTCTGCGTCATCCAATCCTACCTGCGGAGCATATGCTGATATGACTGAAACCATCACCCGTCCGATCAAAATTTTCACTACTATTATCCTATCACTTACTCTCATGACATTCATAACATACTCCACCCATTTCTCCGCAACCAACACCCCCACACCCCCATATCCGTCAGTTCCCCCCTGCCAAAACAACTTATAGTAGCAATCCTTCCCAGCAATCTTTCTGGCTGATCCACCCCTGTACCGGACTTCCTGCAGACATGCCACATCCACCCACCTCCTACTAAATGCCTCAACAACTTCCCCTGCTCTTCCTCTCAAACTTCCCACATTCCACGAACCCACCCTAAACCCCCTGGGTGAGAGACAAGCCTTGTTCATCTGGCTAGCACTATCTGAATAATAAACCCCAACCATCTCTGGGATATGGAACATTACAAGTCCCATACAACTGGAGTGCCCTGACCCCACTGGACCAAGAGGCATAGTTACCTCCCAAAGCAGTAAATCGTTCCCTGGGTTACAGGAAACCACTTGACCTGCCACTCAATGTAAAGCTGTCTAAAGGCAATGCTACATCATGTGACCTGCCACTCAATGCAAAGCTGTCTAAAGGCAATGCTACATCATGTGAATGAATGTTGCATGCCCCCACCTCCTACACATCATTAGTAAAAATCTACAGTCAAACTTTCCTGATCACTGTTGCTTGTGCATTTTTTCTTGATTGCAGTCTTGTAAAAACTGTAATACCTTCAATAAATCAATGGAAGTGATACTAGAATTGCTTCAGGGTAAATTCTGCTAAAAGAACATTAAATGTTGCTTGAATTACAAGAAATGTATTTACTAGGACAGATTTTGATGGTAAGGAATGAAAATTATGAGGATATTCACATACACAAACTTGACAGTCAAAATGTTGACTCTCTAGTTACCAGAAATCCATCCACCCATTATCCAAACCTATGTCGCCCCATAAGGAGTGTAGGAACCCAGGGCTAGGCAAGTTGGTCCTGACATTTAAGATGAGTGACCAGCCTCACTCATCCCTGAGTGGCATTACATGAGCAATAAACCCCAACCACCCCTTCGATGTGAACCTACACAGGCTCAATCCGATCAGAGTGCCACTAAACCACCAGGCTCCATAATTTGGATATAATGGTTACCACCCAGCATAGAAAACGGTTTCCTGGTGTACAGGAAACCATTTGGCTTGTCACTCAGTGTAGAGTCACCCATAGGCAGAAGGAAGAACAAAGAATGAAGGAAAGAAAGACAGAAGAGGGAGTGTAAAGTCATCTGTAGGCACAAGAAAGAAGAAAGAAAGAAGCAAAGAAAGACTGAAGAGGAAGGATGGAAGAGAGGAAAGGGCAGAAACCCAAAGCAGCAATACATCGAATGAGTGGATGGTGAAATGCGAGAAAATGAGGCTTGAGACTAACAGAATCAGTGCTGTTGCTGTTGTTGTGTTACCCCAGTCTGTCTGATCAAGCTGACCCATTAACCACCATAAGAAACCACTCTTGCAGGGCTATCCCAAGCAGTGAACTGATGTTCCTATTAGGCTGACAGCATCTCGCCACAGCGAGGCGTGCAGATTAGTGTGGAAGTTTGCTTCCTGGGTGGATGTTGCATTTGCGTCTCTCCATCCGGGTAATAGGGGCACCATAGTAGGCTCCATGACATCCTGTTATTTAGCTACATGGTTACACCCAGTGCTGTAAATGACTTCCTGAGCTACAGGAAATCATTTGGCTAGGCACTCAGTGTAGAGACACCTAAAGCAGAATGAGGAAAAATAAATAGTGATAGGAAGGATGGGAGAGATAAGAACTGCAGACAGACTCAGAAAAAGAATGAGACATGAAAGAAGTAGGCAGCACTACAGTGAGTGGATCATGGGAGTCCCCACCTACCACCAAGAGAATCACTGTAAACATCACAAATCAAGTCTGCTTGGGAAGGTCAATATTCAGAAAACAGGCAAAAAAGTGATTGAATACTTAGGGACCAAACCAATTACTGTACTTCTTTTATGCTATGTTAATTGACTATTATAGTTTCTCATTATTCCAATAGTTTAGCAGATCAAATAATCATGATCAAGGAGATTTTTACTTATTTATCTTTATACATAAGGAAAAAAAAAAAAAGCTGTCCCCAAGCAAATTTTTAACTCACTGATCACCTGAAGCTAAAATAGTTTAAAAGGTAATATTTACCATATACTGATGGAATATTTTACCTGGAGCATATACAAAGATATATAAAGAGTAAATCTAAATCACATTTATTCCCTCAACTATATGGTACAGGTATACAATTACAAAAATCGTGCTGAAAATTGAAAATTGTACTATTGTCATAAGTTAGCAGCCATTATACAATGCTGTTGAAAAAAATATATATATATATATATATATAATTACATACAAAACAAGGAATTAGTTGTTTGACCTGATCAAGGAATTAGTTGTCTGTCCTGATCAAGTCATTCCTTTACCAAGATGTCCACCTTCCTACTTTATTCGGGCTACTCCAATGCAATTTTTATATTTTAAGACTTGGTAGGACATTTCACACTCATTGAGAAAGAGAAAAATCTACTTTATCCCCTGCACTTTGTGAGGTCTTCCCAAGGCCAAATAAAATCAATCAAAATCGTTAAATAGAATAAAGACATCATCATACAGAAAGGATTACAGATTCTGTGTGTACTGCATAGTCAAAGAGAATAGTTTGCCTAAAATTTCACCTCCTCTATTTCTCACTTTCCTCTGCAGGCTAATGCTCCTAAAGTTAAGAAAGGCATGGTCTCTATCTCTGCCCACAGATGATGCTCTTTTATATGATGTCAGGGTGGAAAGGGATCCCAATGCCTTAAGTGGGAGGTATTATGTAGTGGAATAATAGGCATGCTTTTGTCCCTCATTGCACATGGCAACTAAATGAAGCAGGAGTGAGGAGACAGAGTTCCCTTCTTTGTACTAGTGTATGAATGTGACAACCCCATCGCCCAAACCTTGTGATGAAGGTAACCTTGTACCTCCTACAAAACAAGACCAGGGGAGACTGTCAAGTTGTATACATAAATAATGAATTGCTCCATTACAATTAATAACAAAACAGTGAGCAGTGACTCAAAACCCAATTAAGCAATCTTCTGAATACAGTGTAATGTACAATGAGCCCATATGTTTCGTGTGATTTGGGTTCTCAAATTTATCTTTCGCACAAAAGCCCAAAATTTCCAAGAACTGATGTCTCGCGATCAAGAATTCACCTTTCACATCAATATTTTGGGCACCAGTGGGCAAGGCGACCATCAGCTGTTGTCCATCATGTTGTTTTCATGGTTCCCACCAACTGTCAGACTGTGTGTGTATGGTGCTCAGGCAATGATCGCAGCCGTGGTCACTTTTTTGCCTTTCCCTTTGTTCAGCTATTGTTCTCATGTGGTGTACCTGTACTGTATTATGGCTTCCTCTTCATTCACTGGAGGACCAGGTAATAGTGGTGATGGTGAAGTAATGGAAAGTTCATTGGATGGAGGCAAGAAAAGCAAAGAACGTCATGAGTACTGAGTTGGTGCAAAGAAGAAAAAGTATTCAGCAGAGAATAAGACAAAGATCATTGAAATGATTGAAAGTGATATGACAACTGCTGATATTGTTAGGAAAATGAAGTGTCCAGAATCTACCATGCGTACCATTCGTGAAAAGAAAGATGAAATAAAGAAGTCATTGTGTTTGGAAAAGAAATATTTTGGGTCCAGTGGTGGAGGGGCGACGAGAGTTGTGCAGGAAGTCGGAGGGAAAAAACAGATTGATTGTGATGACTGAACATTACTCAATGAAGTGGATTTCACGTCAAGCCAAAGAGGACAGATATGCTAGTGGACCTACGGTGCGACATCAGGCACGACTTTTCTATGAAGCCATTTGCAAAAAGAAAAAAAGAAAAAATCCACCCACATTCTTAGCTTCAAAGGGATGGTTTGCTAATTTTAAGGCTCAATGTGGAGTTAAGTTTGCTGTGTATCAGGGAGAGATTGCTTCTGCCGATGAAGTAGTTGCTTCATCTTATCCAGAGGTGGCACTGCAAATAATAGAAAAGGGTAGATATACATTGGGTCAAATCTATAATTGTGACAAAACTGGACTTTATTGGAAGAGATCACCTAGGGGAACATTTATTTCCAAGGATGAGAAGCAGGCAAGAGGGGTAAAGATGTCAAAGGACAGAGGCAGTGTTTTGCTAACAACCAATGCATCAGGCACCCACAAAATGAAACCTCTTATCTACTGTAATACTAAGACAAGGGCCTACAGGAACTGTGATATGAATAAACTTAATGTTTACTGGAGGAGTAACAAGAAAGGATATATAAGGATGCAAAGCCCTTCTGTGAAAGCAAGAACCTTGCTTTCAAAGTTTTAATTTTCCTTGATAATGCCCCAGGACATGCTAAATATTTGGTTGGTCATCATCCTAATGTTCAAGTGTGCTTCTTACCACCAAATACAACCTCTAAAATCTAGCCCCTTGACCAGGAATTACCAATGTTAAACTGATATTCTACAAACAAGTTTATGACAAACTATGGGAGGAAACAGACAGCCAGGAAGAACTTAAAGAAATTCAAGATGAAGTCAGTGAAAACGAGAATGAACCAGACACTTCACCCCCTACCTCTCCTGCCCACCTGGCCGACACACCAGGCACAACACCACACACTTCACCATCACCACCAACCTCCCCAGTCACAATGCAAGCTGAGGTTGTCAGTGTTAAAATCTTCTGGAAACATTTCAATATTCATCAAGCTGTCAATTTTCTTGTGTCTGCTTGGAATCCGATAACAACAGCTACAATACACCATGCTTGGGCACCACTTCTCCCTCAACTTGTTAAAAAACAGGATAAAAGATTGACAATAGGGGTGATGCTCAGGGACACTGAAGGCAGCCAGGAGTATCACGGCCCTAAGATTTTGTGAAGTCGACAAGGAACGGATGCTGGAATTAATCACTGAGAAAACATATGAACAAAGAATTGAGATGTTGGAAGATGATAATGAGGAGGAAAATGAGAAAGATGAATGTGACAGTGAGGTGCCATAAATATGTGAAGTAACAACTTGTCAACTTTCAATATTTGGGGGATCATGTGAAAACCTTCGTGAACAGTTAATGGACACTGAAGAATGTGTTGATAAATGGGAGAAAATGATTGTCTTATTACAGAAGAATAAACACGAATACCAGGATGAGAAGATAGAAGCTCGTGAACAGGCACTCACCCGTTACTTCGCCAGTCAACAACAGAAAAATAGGCAAGTTCTTAAAGTGGTTCAAGAATTAAACTTTGACGACAATGAAGACGATGTTCAAGAGTTTGAAGGCTTTGAAACAGTGCAAGATAACAGTGAAAGATATAGAAAGAGTAGTGGAGGAGGAACTGGAGGCATCAGCGATCATGGAAGTGGAGGAAGAAAATGGTGTTGGTACTCAGTAAACACCCGCCCCAGCTTTGGAACCCTGCTGTGTAGTGTACACTATGCACTGCAGCATAATTTTTCAGGTTGGTGATCCAATTATTTAATGTTTCTTAACATTTTTATCATATTCATATGGTTGTCAGTTATTCTGGCATTCAATTTTACGAGAATTATCTCAAAAGTGAGAAAAAGAATGACTCTGGGAGGGCTTTAGAACCAATAAGATCTTTTACCACTGAATTAATACTTTCAGGTTCACGAAATTTAGGTTTCGCGCCAACCTCATGGTACCAATTGGACACAAAACTTAGGGGCTCACTGTAGTAGTGTTACAGTACGCTTGCTGTGCCAGGAGGGGATGCTGTTGAAGTACACTTACTGTGCCAGGAAGGGATACTGTTGTCACTGTGGGCTGATTTGTGAACTTCCCCTGCATTTAGCGACCTTTGTTTGCAAAATCCGGGGGAAGTTCGATCGCAATTTGGCCATTGCTATATCCGAAATTCACAATACCGGGCTTCATTACATCGAGGGTTTACTGTATATGAGTAAAGGGGCTATCACACTAGCACATGGAATCAGGTTTGCCTGGGAAAAGAGAGTATATTCACCAAGTATCACGTCTAAAATACGTGTTTTGCTGAGGTAAAGCTCAGCAGGCTCAGGCCAGAACTGTTGGGATGCTTGCCTGAGAAACTACCAGGGAAACCAGGGACAGTTTACATCAAAAAGCAATGGGAAAGAACTCAGACTCAAGATTAGCAAATACCTCAATTAATACCTCCATTAGGAGTGTATTTATTCTTTATGCTGGCAACTGTCAGACAGTTATATTCAGTTTAACCCCCATGCTTACAACATGTTTCATGAGTTTTCATACTCAGGCAGCTTGTATAGAGGTGAGGGCTTGGCATCCCCCTCAAAAAAGTTCTTGGTTAATCCTTCCAGCCCTCTATCTATTGTCTAAGGAAGTTAAAAAACCTCTTCGATTTAAGAGGTTAAACATACTCAGAATGACAAAAGGTCTATCTATCTATCTATTGCCAGATGCCTCAATCCTGTAAAGGATGGCCACAAACAAATCACCTCCATGTCACCCTGTCCCCCACCATTTCATTGCCCTGCTCCCAGCTCACACCCCCCTCTCTCATATACCTCTCCACTCCATCCCTACATCTCATCCTTGGCCTCTCCCTCCCCCCCTCCACCTCACTCACATACACTCTCATCAGTCTCACTTTCTTATGGTGAACATAAGAAATTCATTATCATCTCACACAATTAAAAAATATACTCGTACCTATAAACCATTAACATCCCAGCACCGCAGTCAACTTTGACTTAGAATACAACTGCAAAAGTGCTTCCTTTCAACAAACCTACGTACTCATTGTATGTGAATATTCTCATGTTTTCTAGCTACCTGCCTACTCTGCCTAGCATCAGCATCCTCAGCCTAATACAATAATATCAATCACTTTGATGTGAGAAAGTTTACTGCACAAAATGGAAAACAAGCAGATACCACAGCCCCATAAACTAAGATAATTGTTAATAAATTTTATATACCAAGCAAAAAACTGTCAATGTCATTGTTGATTACTGCAAGAATTTCACATAACTTCCAAACAGTATACACCCAACTGCCTATTCAGTATGGGTTAAGAAAATTGTATGAATAACTCCTACGCTCCTCTGTGGGGCGACATAGGATTGGATAATGAATGAATGAAACTATGCAGAATGGAAGTTTGGAAAGGAAGAGGTAGTGTATGAATGACAGTCACTTTTCAAAATGTACATAGCTGACTGCCTATTCAGTAAGTCATGAAAGCAGTGTGGTTATGTGTCAGGTATGGGAGATAGAGTGAAGAGGGAGCCCCTATCAGCAAATCATGAAGGCAATATGGAAAGGTATGTCAAAAGGGAGGATAAAGGGAAGAGGGAGCTCCAGGCTTCATCGATTTTGCACCATCTCTCCAGGTTTGAAGTGGTTGGCTAGTGTGATGGTCCAGTCATCTTCCACACCCTTCGTGAACTCTCGAATGAATCTGAAAATGATAATACAAGTTTTTTTTTTTTTATACTACATATTGCCAGATGTCTTAATCCCATAAGGGATGGCCAAAAAATAAACAACAATAATAATAACTATAGCAAAGTGAACTGAGGTCACAACAGCCAGCCTGCGTCCCAAATTTGGCACCCCCCACTCCCAACCTTACCCCTGGTGAATCCCCACTCCCACCCTTACCCCTGGTGGAGTTCCACTCTCACCCTTACCCCTGGTGGATTTTCACCAAAATCAAACCACTTCCTCAGTTCCACATACCCAACACCTGTGAGAAGTTTGAAGATGATCCGTTCATTGGTCCAAGAGTTAATCGATGAACAGACACAAAATAATATGTGACCTTGACTTTAATCTTTCAAGGTCACCCAAGGTCAACTGTAATGGTGCCAACAGAATCCCCATATCTGACTTCCTATTAGTGATTAAGAATAACCATGTGTCAATCTCTCACCATTTGCCTCCTATGGCACTTTGAAAAATTTGCCCTAAATTTGGGGTCCCCAATCCCACCTTTACCCCAAGTGGATTTTCACCAAAATCGAACCACTTCCTCAGTTCCACATACCCAACACCTATGCAAAGTATGAAGATGATCTGCTGATTGGTTCAAGAGTTACTTTTTTTTTTTTCTTTTTTTTTTATGTGTCCGACTCTGGGCATAGGCTTCACAGCCTGCCTATCAAGGCCCAGTCGTCCTCCTACAATCTACATGTCACCACTTCGGCGCTTAACACCCACCGTCCATATTGAATACATGCTAGGGCTGTCTCATACAGGACTGGTGTATTGGTATTAGCGGGGTCCTTTTTACGACATGTCGGCGGGTCTTCTGGTAGATCAGTAAAGCCTGATTTAATGAAATTCAAATCCTTAAATTGTTCCCTGCACCAGCGAGGATTCGAACCTGGGTCCCACAGGACCGCAAGCCAACTCTCTACCGATCGAGCTACCGCCTCTGATGCATGGACTCACAAATAAATAAATGCTGATGATCACACATACCCCTTCCTCAATGAATTGTGGGCGGGGTGAATAACAATAACAACAACAGCAACAATGACAACAACAACAATAATAATAAAAATAATAATGATGATAATAATAATAATACGTGAACAAAATGCATTGCAGTATGGAAATAGTCTATTAGACACCTTCTCCTGGCAGATGTACTGTTCTTAACATCAAATACAGTACAGTAACACTAAGTTCTCATATTCTGAGCAGGTTACCAGCCAATCGGATGGTACTCCTGAGGAAGATGGGAAAGCTAGTGACAGGGAGGGCTGAACCTCCTGTTTCCCTAGCCTTCAGGTCTATCCTGACCAACTCCCTTTGCTGACCTTTTTCAGTGTGTCACTGACATAGAGAGTAGTCCCGCATACTCTACTAAACACTGTACTGTCTTATGCACTACAGCATATTATGTGTGCTTTACATACCACACGCCATACCCTAGTACATGACAGGAGTTGGTGCCAGCAAGTGCATGTGGCCAGAAACCTTTCCCACTTTACCTACTGGCAGACACAAGGATAAGCACTATGGGGGCTCCGTCAGTGTGTGTTTGGGGTTCGGATGGATGCTGCTCAGATCTGTGCCAGAGGGTACAGGGCACTGCTGTTTCCAGGCTGCCATTTCTGCCCAACAGAGAGAGGTCCAACCCTGGGAGTAGCACCCTAGGAGGCTGCTCTATCACTGGGTGCATACTGGCAGCGCAATTACAGTGCCAAGGCACACTTGGAGGAAGTCCTTGTAGTTGCCCTGGCAGGATGCTCCAAGGCCACTGCCACAGCCACTGGCCACGGCTGGTGGGCTATGGGTCCCCGATCTGTTGCCTGGGCTTGGGGCTGTGCAGGCAGGCAGGGCCTGTGGTCTGTCCCCTTCATTTCTCTACTGACTATACAAAGAAGCTAAATGTAAAAAGCAAGCCTGGAGAAACTAATTCATCCAAGGAGTTTACAGTGGCACCTTGGACTATGGGTAGCCTGAGGGGTAGAGGGGGAAAAGTGGAGCAAACCTTGACCAGGATGTGGGTGGATGTCTGCTGCATACAGGAGGTTAGGTTCAGAGAAGAATAAGCAAGGATGACTGTTGGGATGGGATAAGTTATTTTGGAAGGGAAGCATGGACAGATCTAATAGTGTGGACGTGCTTGTTAAAGAGAAATGTATGGTATACGTTATGAATGTTTTGAGAGTAAATGAAAAGACTACAGTATTAAAATTATAGAATGGAAAACTCCTGGTTACAGTTATACTGGCATATGCCACATAGGTTATCTTGGATTATGGAAAAAAGAAAAAAAAAAAGAAAGAAAGAAAGATTCTGGGATGATTTGTTATGTGTGGTTGGTGGTATGGGGGATGATGAGATTGTAGTTTTGGGAAGGGATTTAAATGGTCCTGTGGATGCAGCAGCTCCAGGATATGAAAGGGAATATGGGGGATGCACGTATAATTTATATAAGGAATGCAGAAGGTGAGAGGACATGAGAGTTTGGAGAGACAAGTAGCATGATCATTTCCAACATGGATTTTAGGAAAAGGGGGGGAAGTAGGCTGATTACAGACAAGTCTGAGGGTAATACTGTAGTAGACACACAGACTATTTCTGGGTCAGGAGGGCTTATAACAGGTTAGTGAAGGATGTGTAAGTGACAGGGAACAAAGAGTGTGTGCAACAAGGCAGATTACTAGTATGTGACACTAGATTCATGTACTGAAGAAAAAGACCTTTGCACTCACAAGGAAACTGAAAACCCAAGCAGCAAGGGATGCTTTCTACAGTGATATGAGTAGAATGGTGGTTAAACAGAAAGAAGCAGAGAGAACTGTTAATGATCAGCAGAGAACTCTCAAGAACAATCTCTTGAGAGTCACTGATTCAGTGTGTGTGTATGTAAAAGGGGCCCACCACAACATAAGTTATTTCATGATGCTGGGATGAGGGGGTAGATGCAACAGTTAAAGAAAAGAGAGGAATTTTCTAGGAATGGAAAAGGGGTGGTAAAGGAGAGGAATACTTGGCTACCAGGCATAGGGCCCCCCCCAAAAAAAAGAGGCATACATGGCAAAATCTGAGTCTGAGACTTTTACTGGACAGACTTAATGGTATCTAAAGGAACAATGTGGTATTTAAGGTGACAAAACAGATGAGGAGAGAAAACAGGGACATTACAGGTGAGCAGTGAGTGAAGAATGATGAAGGAAGGGTGGTGGTGGACAGTGAGAATGTTACAGATGCCTGGAGAAAGCATTATGACTGGTTGATGAATGACGAGCTTGACTGGAACACAAAAGGTTTGGAGTTGGTGGATCCTGTGTTTGACCCTTGGCCTCTGATTGATGTTGATACCATAAACATGGCAATCAGCAGGATGCAGTTGGGGAAGGCGGCGAGTGTGTCTGGGTTGACTGCTGAAATGTTGAAGGCCTCAGGAGTTACATGAAAGAGCTTCACTACTGATTTGATAAATGTGATTATAAATGAGTGCATTGTTCTACATGGTTGGATGAAGAATGGGACCATTAATGTGTATAAGGGGAACGCCAATGCTCTGAAAAGAGGAAATTGTAGTGGCATAAAACTTTTGGATAAGATATTGAAGGTGCAGGAGACATTACTGGCAGGTATGATGAGGAAGGATATGAGAAGAAGCCTGGGTTTATGCCAGGCAAAGGGACAACTGATGCAATATTCACTGTCTGACAGCTTTAGGAAAATACAGTAAACCCTTCATAGGTCGAACTTTTAGAAGACGGAATCTTCAGTTAGATAAACTCAGGCCGAGACCATGTATGTAAGTAGGCCGAAATGCGGAGGTAGGGGGACAAATGGCGCCAGGCGGACACGTGGCGTCAGTCTGCTGCTTGTCTTCGGAGACGTGGTCACGCTATTCTTACTGTCATCTAGTGCTGAGAAGTGCTTTCCTTTTTTTGCCTTCTGCCTTGCCATGGAAGGTTCAAAGCGTAAAAGAAGTGATACTGGCACCTCTAGTCGTAAACAAAAACAAAAACAAACAAAAAAAGCGTGTGTGTTAAGTGATCATGATTAAAGTTCAGTACTATTATTACTGCAAGTGTTACATTGCAGTCTATTATAGTAATTACATTTAAGTTTAGTTCTTAATGTTCAGTGAAATAAATACTGGGTACTGTTTAGAATACATGTTTTACGTTAAACTGTGAGCTCAGCCACCTCCGTCTCCAACACAAACTGCCGACAAATGTGTACTGCCTCTTAACGAAAGGTAAATTAGGTGCACTGAATTGTTTCTTTTTTGTCTTTCTTTATTCATTTATACACTGTATATGCTCCTTTACTTTAGTGTTGAAAAGACAAGTAATAAGTACAGTAATCCCTCTAATATCCAGGCATTCAATAACCGGACATACTCACTAACCGGACATTCTGGGCTGCCCACCCCCCAAAATGAAAAAAAATCCGAAAAAAATCGATTAATTTTCGATTTTTTGGGACCGCGTCAGTTTGAATTTCCCGCGCGCGCCGATCCCCTCTGTTTACACTCGTGACGCCACTATCTGTCGCCATTACCCACTCCCCTCCTCCCTCGTGAACAACTCCGAAAATGGTGGCCGAAGTGATTGCTTTTGTGGTGATACCCTACCTCCTACAGTGCTTGATACTGCTCTTCACCTTCATCATGTGTGTGATGATGGCCCCGCCTCCTGAGAAGAGGAAAAGAGTGGTTCTGACTCTGGAGAAGAAGAGGCAGATACTGGACAAGTGGACGCCGGCTGGTCAACAGGGCGCATCTTACGTGAGTTCAACCTCCCTCGCTCCACCTTGTTTGATATCAAGAAGTCCCGAGACAAACTACAGCAGTACACGGCTGATTTTGCATCGAAGACCAGACGAAACGTGCAGAGGAAGGTGATGTTTACTCCTAAGTATGCAGACATCGACCGCTCCACGTTGATTTCGTATTGACAACAACGTGCTGCTGGTGTGTTGGTACGTGGAACGGAGCTGAAAGCTGCTGCTGAGAAGTTCACAAGGCTCCATGGATCGTCACTAGACCACACGGGAATTTACTGTTGTGTACAGTGCAGTGAAGTGATGTTATTCCAGTTATAAAAAAAAAACCTTGGTGAAAGTGTTGGTGAGAAGTGCTGGTGATTCTCAAGTGGAAAGGTGTGTCAGGTGCAACGTCTTCCTGTCAGAGTCTGAGATGATAGAGTGGGTTATTACATCAGCACGGCCGCTTTTTGTTCGTAAGTACCCTAACTTCATGCCTAACGTGTTTTCATCATGCTGTACATGTGTTAAAAAATTACCGAAAATGTTAATCATAATTTCCTTCTTGCTATTTTATTTTTCCATGCATGGTTCTTAAGCAAAACAGCTAGAAAAAAGGTTGAAGCAGTGAATTTCATGTCCGGTCCTAACCTAACCTAACCTAACCTATGGTTACCATAAAGATTTTCATGCCTAACGTGTTTCATCATGCTGTACATGTGTTAAAAAATTACCGAAAATGTTAATCATAATTTCCTGCTTGCTATTTAATTTTTCCATGTATGGTTCTTAAGTAAAACGGCTAGAAAAAAGGTTGAAGCAGTTAATTTCATGTCCGGTCCTAACCTAACCTAACCTATGGTTACCATAAAGATTTTCATGCCTAACCTGTTTTCATGATGCTGTTAATGTGTTAAGAAGTTACCCTAAATGTTAATCATAATTTCCTGCTTGCAATTTAATTTATCCATGCATGGTTCTTAAGTAAAACAGCTAGAAAAAAGGTTGAAGCACTTAATTTCATGTCCGGTCCTAACCTAACCTAACCTATGGTTACCATAAAGATTTTCATGCCTAACCTGTTTTCATCATGCTGTACATGTGTTAAAAAATTACCCTAAATGTTAATCATAATTTCCTGCTAGCTATTTAATTTTTCCATGCATGGTTCTTAAGTAAAACAGCTAGAAAAAAGGTTGAAGCAGTGAATTTCATGTCCGGTCCTAACCTAACCTAACCTAACATTGTGTTAATCATAATTTCCTGCTTTTAATTTAATTCTTTTATGCATGATTATTAAGTGCACCAGCTATGAAGAAGGTTGAAGCAGTGAATTTCAGGTCCGGTCATAACCTAACCTAACCTAACCAAACCTAACCTAACTTAACCTAACCTAACCATTTTTCTGGTAGCAATTAACATCATTTACTGTATTTGATGCTTTGTATCCAATAATTTAGTGCATAAAATGTGAGAAAAGATGATTTCAATGTCCGATACTTACTTATACTATGCTGGCAAGTTCGAGCTCCTATGACTCTCTCACCCCTAAATCATCATTTTTTGGTTAAAATTCAATAAATTCATGCTATGTATACATTATTTATGTGAAAAGGGACCTAAATAAGTGCTATACATGTCCACTAGGGAGGTAGGAAGGTAGTTTTCTGATTTAGGTTAGGTTAGGTTAGGGTCATGAAAAACCAGTGCTGGAGCTTCAGGACCAATATCCGGACAAAACCAATATCCGGACATGCCTTTGGCTCTATTACGTCGGATATTGGAGGGATTACTGTATTGTTTTTGTGATTTGAGGGGTGAAAATCCATCTCCAACACACGCTGCCGACGAGTCTGTATACTGCCTCTGTAAATGATTTTCTACCAGTTAACCACTTCAGTACTGTGACATCTATTTCTACTCTATTTACACTTCCTCCAGCCAATTTTACAGCACTCAGGACTGGACTCATGTACTGAAGGGGTTAACGAAGGCTGTACCAACCCTGTGCACTTCCACAGATCCTCCCTACACTGAATAAAATCGTCTGGTGGCAGCAAGAACAAAATGAAAATACACCTGGCACTGAAGGAGTTAAAGGCATATTAAATGCACTAAATTGTTTTTTGACATAACTTATTTATTTATAGGCTATATGCTTCCTTAATTTAGTGTTGAAAGGACAGGTAATAGGTAGCGTCTTGGCAATTTTGGGGGGTGAAAATTTGGTAAGACGGAAAAATTGGTAATTTGAACCAGGGTAGAGCCCCATATAGTTCGACTTATGAAGGGTTTACTGTACATAGAAAAAAAAAAAGGGAGAGCTATACAGTACTTTGTTTTTGCTGATCTGGAGAGGGCCTTTGACAGAGCTCCTAGGGAGGTTATGAAGTGGGCAATGAGAAAGCTGGGACCAAGAAGTGGCTCATTAAAGCAATTATGACAATGTACGAGGGTGCTTGCATCCAGGTAAGAATAAACACAGGTTTGAAAGATGAGTTTTCTGTGAATGTTGGCATGCATCAGGGGTCAGTTTTAAGATCCTTATTGTTTATCATGGTGCTTGAAACTCTCTCACATGACTTCAGAACTGGACTTCCCTGGGAGGTGTTCTATACTCAAGACTTGGTGTTGATCACAAAGAATAAAAAGGAGGCAGAGCAAAGTTTCAGGAAGTGGAGAGATGGAATGAGGTACAAGGGTCTGAGAACATGTGCAAATAAAACAAGTGATGATATCTAGGGCTGGTGGTGGCATTGTCAAAGCAGTGGGAATATGGTCCAGTGCAGTTTACCACAAGGGAGTGGGAAGTACAGCAACTCCATCTTGTTCAGCGTTTGTGATTAGCGGGTGCATTAAGAGATGTAGTGATATCAGGGTTACGCTGCAAAATAATGCTCATTTCATGCATGCGGTGTGTAAGGGAGAGCATGCAGAGACTGAGAGACAGGAAAGGGTTGACTCTGCAGGAGGAGTCACTTGAGTGTATGGAGGAGTTCTTGTGTACCCACACTGTATATCAATGCCCCCCCCCCCACTACATATGTGCCCCCACTAAAAGCGCTGAGTTGACACACTCTCCCACGCTTGGGGCTGGGCAGAAGTAAGTCGGTCCTGGGTTGGCAGACTTAAAGGGAACACTGTACCTTTTACTCCGGTATTAAAGTCCTGTACCTTTTACTCTGGTATTAAAGTCCTTAAATAACCACTCCAGGGCTTTCATTAAATCACTAAGGGACTGTGGATTACATTTAGTAGCAGCGGTGTGTCAAACCATCCTTCCTGACCGCCACCTACAGTGTTTAGTGACATCAACAAATACTGCCCCTGCACCTCACAGCCTCACCCCTAGGTGCCACTCATCTCCATATGGTGTAATACCAGGGTGTGCCTCTGCGGGGGTGGCAATTGACTCACCAGTGCTGTTCTCTAATCTGCCCCACCCAAACACCTTGCTACTGGCCGAAAGTGTCACCACCATCGACCTACGCACCTATCTCACCTGTTCTCAGCACCTGCTCAATGCTTGCCATATAGTGTCCCCTCCTCTCAAGGTGTCACCTAACCACTGTCTGCCGTTCACCCCAGCACCGCCCACTGTACTCCCCACCAGCTCTGCACTTACTTTGTGTGACTCTATTCAGCAGCCGTCTCACCCTATTCACCCAGCAGGTGCCCCTTCGCCCCATCCCCCACCACATGTGCTGTTGTGCTGAGTAGGCGTATTCATGTACCGTCTCCCAACCACCAAGCCAGCAAGCCTCCACTGGGCGTCATCTTAACTCTCTCAGCCCACCGATCCTCTTATTCACGTAGCGACTCAAGACCAGCAAGCCAACCTGCTTCCTCCAAGACTCATCGTACATACCTCTCCCAGCCAGACTACAAGACGTATTCCCGACCAGTCTTATCTCCAGCAAGCCGACCAGCCCTTCATAAGCAGTGTCTTAAATACAAGTCACCGACCTACTCTAGTTCTTTCAAACCACATCTGTCTAACTATATTATAGTTTATCCTCATCCACCCATTATTGACTTTCTATAGAGATTATCCTCTGGATTTTCTCTACAGATTGCATATTATGTAAATATTCATCTCATTCCCATCACTTCATACTCATCCTCAATGACTTTATTTATAACTCATCTCACACTTCACCCTTTATTTATTAAACCCCACGTCCATTCATCTTCATTCGTTTTCCTTCCATTCTTATTATACATTCTCTCATCATCATATTGTAAATATACACATATACCTACTCATCCTTCATCCTACATTTTATCACCACACTACATGTCATACTTTGAATATACAGAACTTACTCCCACCACTCCGAGACCACAAATTGCAAATAACCAAACATCATTCCCCGTCGACAATTCAGTGACTCATCTCCACAGCAGCCGCTCATATCCACACCACACCTCAGCAACTCAGACTTCATTTCTCACCGACCCACATATTTTAAATCCAGATACCTCATACTCTACCCTTGATTCTACACAGCTTTCTTCTATCCCTGATCCTTCAACTATCGTTAACTCCCCTGCTCAACTTCATCTCCCATCTTCACTACATATAACTGCCACTACCTACTCTCTCTCTCAATCCCCTAGTTCAGTAACTTTCACACTTCCAACCATGGCTCAAACAACACCTCCCACACAGTCCATCTTTCTCGATGATGCCAATTGTCCCAAATTTACCGGCGAGGACTCGATTTGGTCAGTTTATGATTTCCTCAGAGAGGTAGAAACCGACATCCACAATCGGCGAATTACAGATGAACCCCTCAAAGTCTCTTATCTAATGGGTCAATTACACCAAGGCGAATTGGACATCGGAGCCGTGATCCATGCAGGTCATTTCGATGACATTAAAACTCATGATGATTTCCGCAAGGAACTCATAAAGCTTTGCTGCCAGCATTCCAATGCCGCATCTCTCATTGGATTAACTAATCTCCTCACCTAGATGGAGGAGGATATGACAGTTCCAACACAAAATGCCAAACTACGCGAAGCAGCCACTGCAATGAAAGCAACAAGTAGTGAGATGCGCCAATTACTTGTAGGAAGAAAATGAATAGAAGAAGTAGATGAAGCTCCCATGCTTTCACTCAACAACTCTGTAGATTTACTAGGTTACCTGAGATTCCTGAATTGGCTTGATCCTAGACAAAAGGAGATAGCCCTGGAGGTAGGTTTCAATCCAGGAGATAAAATTGTTCAGGTCACTAAAGCCATCCACGAAAGAACAGGCTCAAACCGCACGCATCAGGCCACAAACCACCCCTTGGTCTCCCAAGTCTGTCACACCACTCCATCAGACCAATACTGTTCCCGTCCCACCACGCAAGGAAAACCTGCCATGCATCGTTCTCCTACCTGGCATCATTCACCAACCACTGGTCGTGATCAATCTAGTGTTCGACAGAACAGACAATCCTCGGTTCTTTCCTGGCACTGTGGTCACCCCGGACATCGAGAATCTAGTTGCGATAGTAAACACAGACGACATCACTCCCAAGCTAGACAGCGTACACCTTTCTGCTCACGTCATCCTACATGCAAGTATCATAAGACCAATACGACTCACACTACTGAGGAATATTGTTACCTAAACTGCCGCCAGTCAGGGGAAGCGACGCCCCGCATCGGACCAATATGATGTAGCACCAGAACACCAACTCCCCACCCGCCATGTAGGGTCCATAACTTCCTCAGGCTTAGTCATTCTAGGATGGAGTAATGACATACAAACATCATTCTTCATGGACACAGGATCTATAGTAAACTTGATCTCTGATACCTCTTTAAACATCATTTGAAGAAAACACAAAAAAGTCAGTTTCCTTGAGCCACCTGACATTCGCCTATGTGGTGTATAAGGCTCAGAGTTTAAGGTCAAGGGAAGAGTCACTTTAGAAGTACAACTAGACAAAGCCTTGATCCCTTTCCCAATAGAATTCCATGTTACTAACGAACTGAAATATCCAACAGATGCCCTCATTGGCTTACCCACCATGGCACAACACTCCATTGCATTACTACCTGCTGTGGTAATACAGACATTTCTGGATTCCCAATCTACACTATGGAATGTCCCCATCCTGTACTTACAATAAACTCAGTCATTCAGTCCCCCCTGACTCCAACACTAACTAAGAGTACAGAGCACGACCAGCCATCATCATCATCATCATCATCATCTGAGAATAAAGAGATCATTCCCTCACTGACTGAGAGCAAGGAAACAAATTCCTCTACACCAAATGATACATCCTCTCAATATTCAGAAATGGCTCTTCCAAACCCCTCTAACGACAGCACTATAGCCGACTCAGATATGTCTCAGTTACGTACCTCACAAGATTTGTCTGATGTTCTCCAACACGCAAGGACGAGGTGTGCAGTGGCGAATACGTGCACAATTTTATTACCGCATGAGTTCACCAAAGTCTCTGTTCATGTTGTAGGTGCGAAATAAGAAGTGGATGTACTAACACTACCTGAGACATGTTGTGTGAATGGCTTAACTTATGAGTCAGCATGGTGTACGGTCTTAGAGGGCAGTTAATGCTACCTGTACTTGCTCAATGTCACTAATGCTCCACTGACACTTAAAAGTGGTGTAAAGATTGGAGACTTCCTAGTATACCCAGCGGCCGTAAAGGTGTGCCAGGATTCCTCTATCCCTACTGCTCATGATGATGATGACACTGACCCGACAGGTATATATGCCACCAACTCTACGGGATCTGCTCCAACTCATTCACCTGACCTGCTCTCGAGTCTAACTTGCAAAGATTTCCCACAACATAAAGCCCATTTGCTTGACCTTTTACACTCTTACCAAAATGTGGTAGCCTTACCCGGAGAACCGATGGGCCGGACAGACTTTGTCAAACATCACATAGATCTAGTACAAGGAACTCAGCCGATTTACATACCAGCGTATCGGTTACCTCACAGCCTGAAAAAACAAACAGATCAGATGGTACAGAAAATGTTAGCTCAGGAGATTATTGAACCCTCCGTCAGTCCATGGAATTGCCCACTTTTCTTAGTCCCAAAGAAGGACGGCAACTTTAGACCAGTAGTGGGCTACCGTAAAGTAAATTCTGTAACTGTTCCAGACCGTTTCCCGTTACCCGTCCTCACAGATTTGCTAGAATCACTAGGTGAAAACAACATAGTCTTTTGATCCCTAGACCTCCTCAGTGGCTACTGGCAGGTTGAAATGGAAGAACCCTCTCGCCCAATTACAGCCTTCAGTACCCCTTCCAGACATTTTCAATTTAAGCGACTTCTTTTTGGTTTGAGGAATGCTCCTTCAGTATTCATGCGACTTATCCATTCGGTCATCAGTGGCATGATGGGACACTCTCTTTTTGCTTACCTAGATGATATCATTGTTGTAAGTAAATCAATCCCTGAACATTTTGCCAAACTACAACAAGTATCTGAACGGCTACAGCTAGCAGGCCTGAAAATCAACCTCAGTAAATGTGACTTCCTGAGAAAGAAAATCAACTTTCTAGGACATGTCGTCGATGCACAAGGCATTCATACTAATGACGGAAAAACTCAGGCGATCATCAATTTCCCAGAGCCTACCACTACCGATGATGTAAGGAGTTTCCTGGACCTAAGTGGTTACTATTGTAGATTCATTAAGGACTATGCAAAGATCGCCACTCCACTACCCAACTTATTAAAGAAGAATGTACCCTCTGTTTGGACTAAAGACCAGTCACAGGCTTTCCAAGCACTAAAGACAGCTCTGGCAAATGCCCCAATTTTAGCATTCCCTGATTATACAGAACCCTTTCTTCTATGCACAGATGCCTCAGGGGCAGGACTTGGTGCAGTTTTGATGCAACTCGATCAAGTATCAAGGAAGTGTGTAATAGCATATGCTAGTCATGCCCTTACGACCACTGAACGTAATTATAGTGTCACAGATTTAGAAGCTTTAGTGGTGGTCTGGTGCTTGAAACATTTCAGAGATATAGTATGTGGTTATCCAGTGCATATCCAGACAGACCACCTCCCTCTATGTGATTTGTTTAAAGAACGCAACCTCACAGGTAGGTTGGCTAGATGGTCCGTCACAATCCAGGACTTCAATCCCACATTTCAGTATGTCCCAGGAAAATCAAATGTAGTTGCAGACGCACTCTCACATCATGTAGCCGCACCTGTCACATCATTGCAGCCCAAGGTCACTGAGAAGACAACACTAACATCAGAGGTTGTTCAACACTCTCAGCACAAAGGCCCCGTATGGTCCAAAGTAGTTTATTTCCTAGAATCAGGAGATGCCTCGACCTTACCTACTCTACCAGTACCATTAGATGATTTAATACTAGATGATGATCTCGTGTACAGAAAAACATTACTTACAGGGAAGGACTTGCCCAACAGAGAAGTACACCAACTCGTTGTCCCTACTGACCTAATATCTGCGGTCCTTCGCATAGTTCATGATACACCTCACGCATCCCATCCAGGTAAAGACCGATGCTTGTGCCAAGATCGTCTCGAATACTATTGGCCAACCATGTGCCGCGACATCAATGCGCACTGTGACTCTTGCATCTCGTGCCACCGCCACAAAGGATCAACCAGGTTACCTGCACCGCTCTTACAATACCCAATCCCCTCACGACATGGGGAACAGTCTCCATCGACCTTTTAAAACTCCCTCTTACGGAATCCGGTGCCGAGTATTTGTTTGTAGCAGTCGACCACTTCTCGCGCTACTGTGTCCTCGTGCCCTTCTTAGATAAGACCGCGAAGAGTGTTGCACGTGCCTTCGTAAATCACGTAATTTGCCCATTCAGTACCCCACATATCATCCTTACTGACAACGGTACTGAGTTCAACAACAGTCTCCTGGATGAAATCTGTCGCCGCTTTAAAATTAATAAATGCAATGTCGTGCCTAACCATCCGGCTTCCAATGGCTTTGTAGAGTGCCACAATAGAAAAATCTTAGAATGCCTCAGACATCTAGGCTCCCACAGTTCGTCCTGGGATGACTGGATTCCCTAAGTGGCATCCTCAATCAATAGCTCCATCAACACATCAACTGGCGAATCTCCCTTCTTTGTCGTCTTTGGTTTTGACAAAGACCTACCATACTCCCTGTTATCCTCAAAGCCAGACCCCATCTATAACATGGGTGATTAAGTCAAAGTAAAATTGGCAAACTTCCAAACAATCCATCAGTATGTAACATCCAATCTGGCTTCATCTCAGGACATGATACAGCGCCAACATAAATCTGCCTCTCCTATCACTGTCAACATCGGCGATCTAGTCTTTGCTCATTCCCATATGCACACCTCTAGATTGGATGACAAATTTACAGGGCACCACCGCATGCTCACTCAACAAGGTAACAAATTTCACATACAAGACCTATCCAATAAAGACACCAAATGGGCCCAAGCAGAAGAGTCACTTGCACAGCCTACTGCAACCCCTCCTACTCCACAAATCCCTCAATCTACCCTATCTCCACCTATCCATCAGTGTCCTTCATCACCACCTACACCTATTCATTCATCAACCAATCAATATCGATCCAAACTACGTTCCACCTGTCAACCTCTCCAGGACCTCTCCCATTAATTCTACCCTAATTTTCTAGGTACGATGTTCACGGTCTACCTGCTGGCAGTGCTGACCCTCCCAGGGTCCGGGTTGGGTGAGGACGATGGTGAAGTACGTCCCGGGGCCTTGGTCGGCTCGGGAGGCGAGGTAATGCTCATCAAAGATGTAGTCTCCCTGTGCTACGATCTTGCGCCCCTGGCCAACATAGCCATCGCCCTGCCTGCTTATGCGCACCAGCTACACAAAAACAAGACCCATCTCTCAGTCATCATGGGGAAACACAACCCGAATCAGTATTTATATCATCTTTTCCTACCACTCTCCTGGCAGTTGCAATACATAAGTAACAAATTCATTGAGCTCAATGACACGTTTTCCATTCAGACACCCGTTGGTCGTTCTCGTGAGAAACGAGGTCTCTTTGACTCCAGAGGTGAAATTCTAAGTGGCTTGTTCGGCGTCGCTACGGCTCGTGGCCTTTCTGGCTTCAAATCTGATCTAGCTCATTTAGTTTCAGCCCTAGAATCTCAACGCCGAGTCATCAAGGTCCAACACACTATGTTACAGAAGATTACAGCCCACCTAAATGAAGTAACTTACACTCTGAACAACTTCACCGACATCTTAAAACAACACCTCTCAAATCTCAACGTTATTTCTCAGTTCTTCTACCTCAAACTATCATGGATAATCTCCAACTAGCCATTGACTCTCTACTCTCTCAAGTCTCTACCTTGGTTCATATCCTAGTCGATGCTATTAATGGACGTGTCACTGCAGACTTAGTACCTATCTCAGCTCTCTGTTCTGTACTAGAATGGGCTCACTCTACTTTCGGTCTGTCCCCAATACTTCCCTATTCCTCTCTAGAATACTACTATCCAGTTCTCTAGGCCACTCTTCTCACCAAATACATCGTCGTCCATATTTTTCTACATTCTACCATCACTAACAACCTCTTCCACATCATTCCTTTTCCCTTCCGGTACAACAACTCCTTATTGCAATCATCTGTACCTTCAGAATATTTCTTCCTCTCCCATGATCATCTCTCAGTTGCCTTCCTTTCTTCCACAGACCTCTAGAAATGTTCCTCCCTTACCCCTATCTCTCGTCTATGTGCTGCCCACCTTTTCGCTATCTTCCCTAGCAGCGCTACACCCTGTGAGTCTCCCTTAGTTCGCAACCATTCCATATACTCGGCCTGTTCCTTTGTCCCAGCTCCTGAACTCCCAGTCCACCATGCTCACTTCAACCACATCCAGTACTTCTTCTAAACTGTTCCCATCTCTGTCACCATCATGTGTCCTGGTTTTTCAGTCCGATCCGTACCTGCCAGTGGTCTCTACAAAGCACCGGACTATTGTACAGTCAAATCAGAGTCAGTCATCACTTACGCCACTCGCTATCACCAATCAGTCCGTAAACACTCTTATGACATCTTCCAACCAATCGACATGTTTTCCAACCTACCATATGCTAACATTACCATCACCTCCCCCAATTTGCATATGCTAACATTCCTCAATGACAGTGACTTCATCATGGATCAATTTTCTCTGGCCTTCAGCCATTCATGGGTTCATCCAAGAGTTGTGTTTCCCTCTGTGGCTATCTCTTTTGTTGCATTCGTACTAATGATCTGTGCAGGCAGTGCACTGTTGTGTCAGGAAAATGGAATGCAGACTACAAGAAGTCAGAATCGCAACAGGAATAGTACGACCTCCACAGGACGCTTAAGCTACCCGTACTTAGTGCCCTCACATTTAGAGACTACCAATGCCAACTGATTACTATACAAACTGTGGACTGAAACAGTACCACCAGAAAATTATGACATTTCTCTGATACAGTAATGTGTGAACTACAGAGACTAACTTGAAAAAAAAAAAAAGTAGAAAGAAATGTTCAAACTATTTAGAAGAGTTAAAAGTATATACCTATCATTAACCATTATATATATATATCTGAGAACCTTAATGAACAGATACCCATACTTAATCCTTGTGTATCTTGTATAGATATATATGTATATACATTGTATATCCATTTTAACCTTATATATTACTAGATTACATCCCTTAGACATGGCCATGTCCTCCCTCCAACCCCTATATCATAATTATTCCTTGTATAAATGTCCCACCTACCTTAGTAATATAAACAAACCCCCATATAACTCCTCTCTAGTGTCAGGACACACCATCTCAGCTACCCGGGGGAGTATTGTACCCACACTGTATATCTATGCCTCCCCCCGCTGCATATGTGCCCCCACTAAAAGCGCAGAGTCGACACACTCTCCCACGCTTCGGACTGGGCAGAAGAAAGTCAGTCCCGGGTTGGCATTAAATCACTAAGGGACTGTGGATTACAATTGTTATTTGGGAGACATGTTGTATGCTGGAGGTGGGGCTGGAGCTAGCTCTGTGGCTAGAGTGAGAAGTGGTTGGAAGAAAGTTAGGGAGTTGTTGCCTCACCTGACACTGAAAGGACTCTCCTTCCATGCTAAAGGGTCCTTGTATGCAGTATGTTAGGAGTGTAATGCTGGTAGTAGTGAGACCTGGGCAGTAGAAGAAAAGGATATTCATAGGCTCAAATGCAGATGATAATGATTACATGGATGTGCATTGCATCCTCGAATGACAGACCTGGAGGGGTCAGGATTGAGAAAGAGGAACTGAAAGGTAGAATGGTACTTGAATGTATCAGTGTGACAAGAAGGGGTAGACTGAGATAGTTTGGGCAAGTAGAGAGGATGGGGGATGACAACTGGTGGGACAAGGTCACAGAGTGTGACCTCAGGGATAAAGGATTGAATAGGGAGACTTTGAGAGATCGAGCAGCACAGAGAACAACTCCTGAGCAACCAAAGCTGATGCATGCAAGCATGTTGGAGCCTTTATAAACCAATTAAAGAAAAAGAAAAGAAAAGTTCTTCACAGGGTACCACCTAAATGACCAATTAGACCATTGACTTCGAAGACATTAAAGTCTGACAATAATATGAAAGAACCATTAAAAAAATGCATTCTAAACTTGCAAAATTTAACCCATTCACTGAGACAGTGTTTGTTTACATGTACATCCCATGTGCGGCAGTTTTTAAATTTTCAGAAAAACAATATTAGAAAAAAAATAATATTGTCAAAAGATAGAGAAAAAAATCTCGAGTTCAACGAGAAGTAACACAATATAGCAAAAAAAAATTACCTCTGAAACAGGTCCGTGAAGTAATAAATATTCCCTGTGCAGCGGTGCCAGGTGAATGATGTGTTATGGTTGCACTGTGTCAGCAGTGTCGACCTTGCGATCAGATAAGGTGTAAATCAGCATCTGAACCATCATTGTCATCATCTGACAACGTATCACTATCCTCACTACACGCATCCAGAGATTTCATCCAATATTTGCTTGGGCTACCTAGCGGCGGCCTCCTGGAGAAAATTTCGTACTGGTACCTGCAACATGCTGTAGGCAACGAAGCTGAGCTCTCCTCCTCGTAAAAATGCATAATCTATGTATGGCAATATTCTATAGGGTGACATGAGTTGCTAGCTGATTCATCTCACGGCATTTCTGACGGTGGAATTTTCGAAAGCAGAAAATCATATATGATACAGACGCAGTCAGAGCCATTTGGACTCATATATCATATATGATACAGCTGCAGTCAATGGGTTAAAAGAAAGATGGAGAACCTGTAACAGCATCCACGTACAGTAACAATAAAGAGCATCTATCAAGAATATATTCACAGTCACAATATATTCACAGCAAATTATAAATAATATTAGTATACAAAGAGATTTTACATTATATAAACAACCTGAACTACATACAAATTAAAGGGTAATAAACAAACTGTAGCAGTGCCTCAATCAGTGGTATGTGAAGGTATACATCATCCACTCACATGACTGTTACTTTCTGGTGACTACAATCAGTGATGCGTTAAATTTCCTGCAATCTAAAAAACCATTAACTGTGTTGGGTGGTAACTACACAACCAATAAATGGATGCCAGGTAGTCCACTCCTAATGAAAGAGGCCTAAAAAGGTTAAAATTCTAGAGATGGTTCTATTTTACTCTCGCATATTTCCGCTTTGGGGAAAGTGTTTGGTCTCCTCACATCAACAGCATGACTTCAGGCCACTGCACTACTGATGGAGGAACACTTTATTGACTGATGAATGGATGGACAGAGAAACACATCTTTTTTATAAAACTGTAATTCTCCTAGAAGAAAGCACATGCAACCTATAATATGATAGTGAATGAGTTTGACAGGATATTAACAAGACAAATTCTAAGAGTGAATGCATATGCATGTACAGCACAGCAAAAGCTAAACAGCTCATAATACCACATCTTAAAACATGATCTTAATATACATTTCTATACTGTGGTAAAAAATGTCTCTAACCTGTAGTTTGCAATGGAGATACGATCATGGTTATCATACACTGTCTTGAAGGCACCACTCCCAGTACCATCAGCCTTACTCTTGAGGTAGTCTTGGAACCCTCGAAAGATGTGATAGCACATAGTTATCTCCACAAAGATACGTTCATCCCTGCTACCTGCAAAAACGTTAAAGTTGTGATCCAATTTCTTGTACACTACTTGCAGAACTGAAGCAGAATATTGCAAATGGCAAAATATAAGCTATCTGTGCATTATGATACACACATCCTGAGAGGAACTACCATTAAATTTATGTGTGGCTACATGCTTAGCAGCAAGTCACATAATTATCAAACTTATGCAAGGAACTAGGCTACAAGCACATTACATTGAAGTTATGGCCGACACAAAAAGTTTTATATGTCTTATGACATACTTCAATTGTTTTTTTATTACATACTGTACTTTAATTCTAACAGCCACAAATGATCACAAGTTTGGTGATAAAAGGTACATACACCCCTCTCTAGTAACAGCATGGGAGTGCCAATAAATGAAGGAATTATCCTGTTCATTTACTTAGGAAAATACATCACCCCTCCAAAACCATAGAGCCTATTATATTCTATGCAGAAACATGTACTGGTGTTATCTTTAGAAAACCAAAGATGACTGAACTATACTCTGAACTACAGCACAAAATACATGCATTTATACCAGACAAGCTTAAGATTTACAGATACACAAACTGCTAAAGCTAAATACCCTAATATGATCTTCACATGTAAAATGATATGTGCCTGGAGTCAACATGCAAGTTTTACAAAGAAACAAAACATATAACACAATTATAAATGGACGTTAAAACACTTTCAAAATGTCTATAATCAAACACAAGAGTAAACTGTTTTCAGTTTATGTAATTAAATGCTGTATATAATTTGCAATATAATAAATACCTGTACTGTATTGTATATAAAACCAAAGATGAGGTGTACAAATAAAAGTCAAGGACTGAGATTATACAGTACTTCTGATCATCAGTACTGTATATGCCAGGGCTATGTCCCAAAATGTCAGAGTATTTGGGGGAACTGGCAAATCACCCTTGTAGGTATTAATCACAATATAAATGGCAATATTTCTGTAATTTACTGAAAATTAAGGGAAACACAACATACGTAAGGTGACATATGACATGGAGTTACTGTACTGAATGAGTGAAGATAAGACTGAATGGAAACCTCTCAGTCTGCGCAGTGCAATAACACTTAATACCAAATGCATCTTTCTGGGAAAGAAACTGTTTGAAAACATGTACCGTAAAATGAGTTGAACTTTTCACAACTCATTCTCACACCATAAGTACAGGAAAGAGAATAGTAATTCCCTGCATAAAAACTGAGTGACTAAAAACTGAATCCTGTTTACCATCACCATTATCATAATCATCATTCTCATTCCCAGTTAAAGAAACGGTTAGGTAGGGTCCTAAAACAAGAAAAAAGCATAAAAGTGAAAGAACTATCAACAACATGCACAATAAAATGGGTCACAATTATTCACACATGATTCAAGGCTTCAGAATCCAGGCTCTACAGAACCCAGAACCCAACTGTTTGCACACATGGTACGAAATTGGTGGCATGGGCATGCTTGTCAAAGAGAAATGGGTGGAATATGTTATAAACATATTAGGAGTAAATGAAATAGGACTGAAAATATTATTTGGAAAAATCTTGCTTACAGTCATATCACCATATACTCTACAGGTCAACTTAGGTGATGAATAAAAGGTCAGATTCTGGGATTATTTGATGCATGTGGTTGGTGGTATAGGAGAAGATGAGACTAGTTTTGGGAGGGGATTTAAACAGTCATGTGAGTGCAGCAGCTCAAGGATATGATGGGGTGCACGGGGGATGCATGCATAGTACGAGGTATGCGGAAGAGGATAGGATACGACAGTTACGAGTGGCAAAGAACATACTTGTGAGTGACACATTTTTTAGGAAAAGAGTGTAGGCTGTGAGTCTGGGGAGAACAGTAGCTAGACCGACTATTTCCTGGTCATGAGGGTTCATAGGAGGTTAACAAAGAGTGTGAAAGTTGTAGGGAAAGATGAGTGCATGTTGCAACACAAATTACTGATGTGTGACATGGTATGAAAGAACTGGGTAGTGAAGAAAAGGACATATGAACCCAGGAGGAAAATAGAGAAGTTGAAAAACCAAGCATTAAGGGATGTCTTCTAAAGACAGCCGAATAGGGTTCTGGCCAAACAGGGAACTGTCAACAGAAGTGTTAATGAGCAGCAGAGAGCTCCCAAAAACAATCTCTTGAGAGTTACTGATTCAGTGTGTGGATGGACAAAGGGTTCACCAACACAGAAGGTAACACAGTGGTGGGATGAGGGTGTAGAGGTCACAGTTAGGGAGAAAAGATGACATTTCCATGAATGGAAAAAGGTTGGTACCAGAAGGAAATACTTGGCTGACAAGCATAGGACCAGAAAGACAGTATACAAGGCTAAATCTGAGTCTCTGAGACTTTTACTGGATAGCCTTAATAGTGCTGAATGGAAGAATCTGGTGTTCACAGTGGCAAGCCAGATGAAGAGAGAAGAGGTGAGTAATGAGTGCAAAATGAAGGAAAGGTAGTGGTCAAAAGTGAGAAAATTATGGATGCCTGGAGAGCATTACAACCAATTGCTGAATGATGAATCTGACTGGAACAGAGAAGGTTTGGAGTCAGCAGATCCAGTGTTTGACCCTTGGCCTTTGGTGGATGCTGCTAATGTGAGTGAGGCGATGCTGCTAATGTGAACGAGGCAATCGGCAGGATGCAGCTGGGGAAGTCAGCAAGTGTGTCTGAGTTGAATGCTGAGATGTTGAAGGCCTCAGGATATACACTGTATGTGTGGATTAAGTTACTGCTCTGATAATTTGGTTATGTGTGAGTGTTTCCTATACACCAGGAAACCATTTACTATGCTGGGTGGTAACCACATAACCATCTGGTAGTTTAGTGGGTAATTAAGGCACTCCAATCAGATTGAGGCTGTGTAGTTTTATATCTAAGGGGTGGTTGGTTTACTGTTCATGTAATGCCACTCAGGGATGAGTGAGGCTGGTCACTCTCATCTTAAATGCCGGGGCCAACTTGCCAAGCCCCAGGCTCCTATGCTCCTCATGGGGCGACATAGGATTTGATGGTGGATTGATGGACGGTCTTATTCTGAACAACTGGCTGAAAAGAGTGACTGTAAATGTGTATATGGGGAAGGGTGATGTCACAGAAACAGGAAATTATAGAGGCATAAAACTTTTGGATCAGATAAGGAAAGTTATGGAGAGAGGCATGGAAAGTATGATAAGGGAAAGAGTGAATACTGATAAAATGCATCTTGGGTTTATGCCAAGAAAAGGGACCACTAATGCAATATTCACTGTCCAACGTTTCAGGAAAAATACAGAGGCAACAAGCTTTTTTTTCTTTCTTTCTTTTTTTTTCTTTTGAGAAGGCCTCTGACAGAGTTCCTATGGAAGTGAAGATGTGGGCAAAGAAAAAGCTTGGGATCGAGAAGTGGCTAGTTAGAGTGGTTATGGCAATGTACGAGGATGCTTACACCCAGGTTAGAGTGAACGGCAATCTGAGTGATGAGTTTTCTGTGAATGACAGTGTGTATTAAGAGTCAGTCTAAAGTCCCTTACTGCTCATCATGGTGCTTGAAGCTCTCTCATGTGACATCAGAACTTGACTCCCATGGGAGATATTGTATGCTGATGACTTGGTGTTGATTACTGAGAATGAAAGGGAGGTAGAGGAAAGATTTAGGAAGTGGAGAGATGGATGGATGGGGTACCTGAGTTTGAGAGTAAACAAGTAAAAAACAAACATAATGATATCTAGGGTTGATTGCAGTACTGTACTGCCAAAGTAGAGAGAGTGTGGTCATATGCAGTTTGTCACGAGAGTGAAGGACGTAACTCCATCTTGTGCGATGCTTGTGATAAGTGGGTGCATAAGGGAAGTAGTGGTAATAGAGGTAGGCTGCACAATAATGTCAATTCCATGTGTTTGGTGTGTACGGGAGAGCATGCTGAGACTGAAAGGCAGGAAAGGATTGATCTTGCTGGAAAGTTTCTTGAATGTGTAGACAAGTTTTGTCGTCTGGGGGACATGTTATGTGCTGGACGTGACGCTGGAACTAGCCCTGTGGCTAGGGTAAGGAGTGATTGAAAGATGTTCAGTGAGCTGTTGCCTCTCCTGACACTGAGAAGGCTTTTCCTCTGTGCTAAGGGGTCATGTATGTCACATGTGCTAGAAGTGTAATGCTGTACAATAATAAGACTGGGCAGTAAAGGAAAAGGATATTCATAGGCTCAAATGTACAGGGATGATAAAGATTAGATGGAAGTGTTGTGCATCCTTGAATGGGAGGCCTGGAGGGATTAAGACTGTGAGTGAAGAGTTGAAAGGAAGGATGGAACTTGAATGTATTAGTGTTGTGATGATGAGGGAGGTAGAATGAGATGGCTTGGGCATATGAAGAGGATGGGAGAATACAACTGGGTGCAGAGGATGAGAGATCTGAACATTGAGGGTAAGTCTACAAGAGAAAGACTGAAAAAACATGCACCAAGGTCAAAGAGAGTAACCTCAGAGATAAGGGATTAAATAGGGAGGCTGCCAGAGATTGAGCAGCAGGAAAAGCTGTCATTAGGTTACCAAGGCCGATGCATGCAATCATGTTGTAGCCTTTATAAATAAAATAAAATGACAGATGCACTTCACATACATCTATGACATACAGCCATTCAGTCTATTACTGTATCAATGCACTTCATTTACTTCATATACCTCTATTAAATACAGTAGAGCAACTTGGTGGTGGCCAGAATCAGAATAAAAACAAGATGGAGGAAGAGAAGGGAAGGAGAGGAGGAAGTACTTGTTACAAGGAGGGTAGAAAATTTACAAGAGGATGGAATAAAGGCTGAATATAAAAGGGAAGTGGAGGAGCGATTGGGTAAATACAGATTGGAGCAGATGGGGGACATGGAAGGTGTGTGCAAGGTATTCACAGAAGAAATCTGTGCAGCATGTGAGGTGGTGTGTGGGGTGAAGAGAAGATGAAAGGGGGTTCAGGGATCAGCATGGTGGACTGAAGAGGTGAGAAAGGCTGTGGCACAAAAGAAGAAAGCATATAATGAGTGGATGAGGAACAGGGGCGACGAAGAAGCTGAGAGACGGACGAAAGAGTTATATGTAGTGAGGAGGAGAGAAGTGAAAAGATTAGTAAGAAGAGAGTGGATGAGAAATTTGGAAGGAATCTGAGTGCAAAGTGGAGGGAATGTAAGAAAATGTTCTGGAAGGAGGCAAAGAGAGCTAGACAGGGTGCCAACGAAGTCAGTGGGGGTGTGAAAGATAAAAATGGTAGATTACTAGTGGAGAAGGAAGAAAAAGTAAACAGATGGAGAGAA
>JAGKTI010000917.1:58944-70261 GCA_018397915.1 Birgus latro
CGAAAAAAAAAAAAAAAAAAAAAAAAAAAAAAAAAAAAAAGCGGTGTCAAAACGTCAGTACACATACCCACTGAATGTCCAAAGTCGCACGGCCACCGGGATTACTCTTTCCTAACTGCCACCAAGCATCTAACAGAGACTGCAAGCCACAGGTCAGGTGAAAGCACCCAATGGCCTCTACACCGAATGTCCAAAGTCGCCTGGTCACCAGGAGTTGTGTTCCCAACGGCCGACGCGCGTGTGACACAGACCACAAGCCAAAAGTCAGGTGAAAGCACCTGTCTTCCTCGCAACAGAAGGGTGAAAATCCTGCCCACAGCCTCGCATCTCCCCCCCTCTTATCCCTCCACCATACCCTCCCATGCTCCCTGCCTGGCCTCCCGGCTCCCCCCTTACTCCCTCAGTCCCTCCCCTCCTTTGCGCTGAAAGCAGTGACCCGTGACTTTCTAAAGTTTTAGGCAATTTATTTGAATACTATTGGTTGTATCACAATTCTGCAAAATCCAAGAGAAAGCTCATGAAATTTTGCATCTAGACATATGCTTAACTCTTGCAAGGTGCTAGCAAAATTTTGCACTAGGATGGTGGGAAATTATATAAAGGTAAGTTTTACTCCAACAACATTAATTCTCACTGCAGTTATGTTATTATATTCGTCAGTTTTCTGTGTTTTAATTAGATTGCCTTATAGTATAAACACCATCAAGGATAATGGTATACATTTATACTGATATAACCAATTTCCAGTGGCATACTTGGCCATGGATTTATTTATTTATTTTTTTTTTTTTTTGTGCCCCTGGAGCATCTATCACTACTGTCACAGTGATAACTGGTTTTCCATCTGTCTTCAGGTTTTTTGTGGACTTTTGTTGTTTATGAATTGTTTTCTTGTAGTTTAGCATTAATATGGATATTCCTATGTGTGTTTTGATGTCTCAGTATGGCAGAATGACTGGAAAACACTGCCAAAATTTGCAGGGGTACTGTATTTTTTTTTTTGCTTGGTTTTCTTTGTGTTTGGCAATACTTTGGATATGCTTATGTGTGTTCTGATGTCTAATTAAGTATGGCAGACTGACCTGAAAACAATACCAAAATTAGGAGGGGTACTGTACATACAGTGGTGTATAGGTAGGGTGTTTTTTTGGCTTTCAGTATTTTTTTTACACTGGTTTCTTGGTGCTGAAAATTATTTTGGCTAATGCTAGGTATGTTCTGATGTCAAAATATAGCAGAATGACTGGAAAGCACTCCCAGAATAAAGGAGTAGTGTACATACCGTAGTGTACAGGTAGGGTGTTTTCTTAGCTTTCAGTGGTTTTTCTGCATGGTTTTCTTGGTGTTTGCCATTACTTTGGATATTTCTATGTGTGTTTTGATGTCTAAATATACCTGAATGACCAGAAAACACTGCCAAATTAAGCATAAGTACCGTACTGTACAAATAGGTCAGGTATAGGTTGGAGGTTGCGTATAGTTAGGGTTTGGGTATGGTAGGGAAATAGTGTTCATTATCCGGATGATGCCACAACCCGGACATGTCTTTGGTACTATTATGTTCGGATAATTGTGGGATTATTGCATATGTATTCATATTTATACAGCAGTCCTCAATTATCTGATGTAATAGAGCCAAAGGCACGTCTGGGTGGCGGCAATGTCCGGATAATGAACAATATCCCCCCTACTATACCCAGACCAGGGTTGGTGATTTTATTTTATTTTTTTAAATTAAAAAAATCATTTTTTTTTTATATATTTGATTTATTTCATTTTTTTATTTATTTGATTTTTCTGTTTATTATCCAGCTAATACTTCAAAAGCAGTATGCTGAATACTGTTAACTTCATGTCCTGTCTATCCACTGATGGTTCAAGCTGAAAGCCACTCCCCAGAATCCAGATACATACCTTAACAAGTCCTGTCTGTACACTATTGGTTAAGGCTGAGTTGCCAGTGGTAATCAGGACAGCATATTCCAAAAGTGATTATATTACCACACAGAAAATTCTTAAGCTGATAATATTATGACATGGCCTTACATGACCAAGCATAGCCTACCTAGTCTTTTAGGTTTTTGAATTATGGCTCATTATTTCAGATGTACAAATAATTTCAATACTTAGTGACACAAATGTAAAAATATTTTTTCTCATACAATGTAGCAATTTCTAATGGCACCAATCTCCGAAATCCGCTAACTTAATGCTTAAGTGAATGCCAACACAAAGTTATACACAATTTTTATAAACCTTCATATTTTATTTTTGTTAACTTTTAGATAAAAACAAAAAACAAAAATAAATAAATAAATCATGATTTTTTAAGCAAAAAAATCAATGATTTAATTGCATGACTAAATCAATTTGATTTAATCAATGCCAATCCTGACCCAGACCCTACTTATACCCAATATCCAACCAATACCTAACCTATTTGTACAGCACCTCTGGTTACTTTGGCAATGGGGGTATGTGGGGGGGGTTGAGGTACTGGCTCGGGGTGGTAGGAGGGCAGGCTGGGTAAGGAATCTGAGGTCCCAGGAGAGTGGGATTACAGATCAATGCACAAGGACGGAGAGAAGGAAAAGAAACAAGGGACAAGGGAAGTAGGAAGTCCTTAGGAAGAGGGAATGAATGTTGGGTAAGGAAATAGAGGTCACTGGAGGAAAAGGATTGCCGATCCCAGTACAGATGTGTGTGTGTGTGTGTGTGTGTGTGTGTGTGTGTGTGTGTGTGTGTGTGTGTGTGTGTGTGTGTGTGTGTGTGTGTGTGTGTGTGTCCAAGTGTTGTATAGGTGGGTAAGAAGCTGGGTAAAGAGAGGGGATGGGGATGGATGGGAAGGAAGGAGGGATGATGTTTTGAGTTTAGGGGGGGTGTTGTGAGGAGCATTTCCTACTGACAATATATTTGGCCACAGAATTCGATAGGTGATAAGATCTGCTGTTCTGTTCAATGGTACTGGAACATGCTATAACAGCTGCCTCGAGACATTTGTGTCATTTTAAGTCTGCTTCCTTGTACAAAATTATTGCATTTTCCCATTTCATTACATGATCTGTATTAAACCAGTGAGCTACACATGTGTTGTTGGTGTTGTACCGGCTCATTGCATACTTGTGTTCTTTTATTCTCTTCCAAATCACACCCTTTTCCAACTATGTAGACCTTATCACATATTGCACATGGAATGGAGTAAACTGTACTTGCTGAAAACATTAAGAGACTAATTGAAACTACTGTTTCATCTACCCTGTTAATCAACAGTAATTATCCAATCAATGGACCTACAGTAAGTGATAACATGCATTGGCCTAATATTTTTTGCACTGACTCTAAACAACATGGGATCCTCTTTCACATTAGGTATTATTACAATGGACATATATGATGACAGTACTTGGCAAAAGCATTAAAAGAGAGGGGTAGTCCATAGGAAGACACGGAATTACCTTATTATCTTATTTTCCAGGTTTCTTCTGTTTTTTTTTACTTCATGGGATTCTCTGAGTATTTTCTGGGTGCATTTTCATGTTCCAATATTTTTCTGTTTCTTTTAAAAATAGTGAAAAGTATACAACCCTTAACCGCGAGTCATCACTTCCGTGACGCTCGGGCGCAATGGATCATACCGCAGGGTGTCACTTTTGTGATTCTGTGTTGTTTTTAATTCACCTGGTCTTTCAGGCGGTGACTTGTATCATCTATCAGCACTGCCAATGTCCAACAATAGTCAGAGCTGCTAATGTCATCAGTACTCCCATCCACTGTTGACAATTTAGCCATTTTCTCCCATTCTAGACTCCCATCCATACCTCCCCTCAATTACCCTCTCCTGTCGTCTGCTCAGCCGCTCTGCGCTACACAAATCTTTCCCAGATTTTTCCACTGATTTCATCCATTCAAATGAGCCCTATGCCCTATTCTTATACAAAATAATATATATTTTAAAAAAATAAGGTAACTGATAGTGCCATACACCTGGAATTGGCTAATTATCACTTGGCAACATCCAACCTGCACTCGTTCACTAATTTCCCTTGCTTTTTTCTCCATGAAATATGCCGTATGAGCTATTCTCGTAACATAAATGTATATAAGAAAGGAAGAGAGAAGCCTGAGTGATATTTATATTCACCTGGAGCTACTGGTACCTAATTTATTATGTATTGTCTAGATTTCCTATGACTTATTTCTTAGCATATACATTAGCAGCTGACATTTTCAACTCTTGGGTACCGAGATACAGTACATACATCTCAGTTCGCTGTCGTCCTTCAAGGTGGAAGTACTGTTTGTCGTAGTCGTGCCCCTCCATTTCTGCCGCTTTTTTATAAAAGGCCCTGTGACCTTTACCCCTACTAAACATCGTGTGGGAAGCGGTAAAGGACTGTAGATATATATAAGTGTAATAAAGTACTAGAAATAATAAAGTGTGAGTGTGTATACGAATAAGAAATGACAGAATACGAGCGGCGAATTGGTGCGAGTGGGAGGCTCGTACGCGCTCGTATTTTACATTACTTTCACAGTTTTTTTTGGGGGGGGAGTATGGATTCCAAACTACTTGGAAATCATTGAATAGTGTTTCTAGTGATAATATCAGGCAGTGGTATTCCTATTACGCGATGTCGGAAAGTGTAAAGTGGAGACTTAGTTACCAACTTCAGAAGTCTCCACAAGTCCTACGGTAGTCGACGAGTGCTAAAAAAAAAAAAAAAACAGGAGAAAGCTGAAAGTATGTGCCATATCCATATGTAATTATAATATTCTAGGACTAATAACTGATTTTTGGTAAATATTTTTAAAAAGTCAGTCGGAGCGAGGATTTGCCCCGCAGGATGGGCACGGCGTGCCTCCGGCAACCCTGCGGTTAAGGGGTTAAGAGACAGGTGTCCGCAAATGAAGTCTAAAAGTACTAGTAGCAAAGAGACGGGTGTCCCCATATGCAGTTCTGCCATTTTTCAAACTAGTGCGGCCATTGAGGCAGCTTCCCATGCTCTGTGGAGGAGTAGGATGACAATAACAAACCCTCCTCAACATGTAATAAATACATTGTGGCAACAGTGACGCACGAATGACGTGAATTAGTGTTAGTGTCCTTATCATCATCATTCAATCCTGTGTTGCCCCATAAGGAGAGTAGAAGCCCGGGGCTAGGCAAGTTGGTCCTGGCATTTAAGATGAGAGTGACCAGCCTCACTTATCCCTGAGTGGCATTATGTGAGCAATAAATCCCAACCATCCCTTGGATATAAACCTGCAAAAGGCTCAATCCAGTTGGAGTGCCTTAAATTACCCAATAAACCATCAGGTGCCATAATTTGGTTATATGTTTACCACCCAGCACAGTAAATGGTTTCCTGTACACAAAGAAACCATTTACTATGCTGGGTGGTAACCATATAACCAAATTATAGCAGTGTCACGAATTTTCTACATCGTAAAATTATGTAACGTAAATTGTGACCGAGTGATTTTGCGGGAGCAACGAATGATTATGAATAATCCCTCTACTATTCGGACGTCCAATACTCGGACATACTCACTATTCGGATATTGTGGGCTGCCCAACCCCCAAAATGCCAAAAAATTCGAAAAAATCGGAAAATTTTCAATTTTTTCGGACCGCGTCAGTTTGAATTTCCTGCCCGTGCTGATCGGCTATGTTTACACTCGTGGCGTCTGTCTGTCGGTCGCCATTACCCACTCAGTTACTGCCTCATGAACACCTCCGACAATGGCGGCCGAAGTGATTGCTTTTGTGGTGATACCCTACCTCCTACAGTGCTTGATACTGCTCATCACCTTCATCATGTGTGTGATGATGGAATTTACTGTTATGTACACTGCAGTGAAGTGACGTGATTCCAGTTATAAAAAAAAAAAACGTTGGTGCAAGGTCTTCCTGTCAGAGTCTGAGATGATAGAGTGGGTTATTACATCAGGATGGCAGCTTCTTGTTCGTAAGTACCCTAACTTCATGCCTAACCTGTTTTCATCATGCTGTTAATGTGTTAAAAAATTACCAAAAATGTTAATCATAATTTCCTGCTTCCAATTTAATTTTTTCATGCATGGTTCTTAAGTGCACTAGCTAGGAAAAAGGTGGGAGCCAGTGAATTTCATATTCAGTCATAACCTAACCTAACCTAACCTCACCTATCCTAACCTAACCTATGCTTACCATAAAGATTTTCATGCCTAACCTGTTTTCATCATGCAGTAAATGTGTTAAAAGATTACCAAAAATGTTAATCATAATTTCCTGCTTGCAATTTAATTTTCTCATGCATGGTTCTTAAGTAAAACAGCTAGAAAAAAGGTGGAAGCAGTGAATTTCATGTCCGGTCCTAACCTAACCTAACCTAACCTATGGTTACCATAAAGATTTTCATGCCTAACCTGTTTTCATCATGCTGTACATGTGTTAAAAAATTACCCTAAATGTTAATCATAATTTCCTGCTTGCAATTTAATTTTTCCATGCATGGTTCTTAAGTAAAACAGCTAGGAAAAAGGTGGAAGCAGTGAATTTCATGTCCGGTCCTAACATAAACCTAACCTAACATTGTGTTAATCATAATTTCCTGCTTTAAATTTAATTCTTTCATGCATGGTTATTAAGTGCACTAGCTAGGAAAAAGGTGGAAGCAGTGGGTTAGAGCGCTCCGCTCTGGCCGTAGGGTCGGAGGATCGAATCCACCCAAGGGTCATTGGTAGACATCAGGAAGGGCATCCGGTCATAAAATGCTACACGCTCCAATCCAAAAAGGCCGACGCATGCAAGCACGTTGCAGCCTTCAAAAACGAAACAAAACGAATCATAACCTAACCTAACCTAACCATTTTTCTGGTAGCAATTAACATCATTTACTGTATTTGATGCTTTGTATCCAATAATTTAGTGCATAAAATGTGAGAAAAGATTATTTCCATGTCCGATACTTACTTATAATATGCTGGCAAGTTCTGAGCTCCTATGACTCACTCACCTCTAAATCATCATTTTTTGGTTAAAATTCAATAAATTCATGCTATATGTGCATTATTTATGTGAAAAGGGACCTAAATAAGTGCTATACATGTCCAGTAGGAAGGTAGTTTTCTGATTTAGGTTAGGTTAGGTTAGGGTCATGAAAAACCAGTGCTGGAGCTTCAGGACCAATATCCGGACAAAACCAATATTCGGACATGCCTTTGGCTCTATTACAATGGATATTGGAGGGATTACTGTATTTCGCTCATTCTCTCAACCGTCCGCTCGCCTACTTATATTCGCATCAAGTTGTCAAAACTTTCATCATTCTTTCGCGAGTGATTGTTTTTATGTGCAAACGGTGCATTCCTCTGAGCGATAATTTCTGAATTATCGCTTCCGCCTCCCGGCCGTTGTCCGGGCCACGCCCCTTTCTCACATTCATCACGTCGGGCACTCAAAACCAGAGTTAGTCTGTCTTGTAGCCACGGAGCATCTGGCTGTGCCCGTACGAAAGCTTGAGTGATCACTTTTTAGCGATTTCAGATCTCAGCTTGTATTGGCGTGTATTCCCGAAGCTCCCACCAACTTGGTGATCGACTTCAGCACGGTCTCATCTATACCGATCAATATTTTCTTTTGTTTTCCTAGGCTTAAGTTTTTGGGTTATTTAGCTATTTGTCTGAGTGTTTGAGTGAGTGCATTTCCCTTTCTTTGATTTGAATTGGAGTCATGTAACGTAAATTTATTTTCTTGTATTCAATAAATTTACAGTTCGTTTTCTTGAGCTTTGTTAAATGTAACAGTCGTGTTTAATTTTCCCACATATTTAGTACAGTTTGCTACTCCACGTTAGCACAACTCTTTATATTAATCACGACTGGTACTTAGGCCAGCTTTTGGCATTAATCCTTAAATCCGTTGTGCTAGCTAGGAGTTTGGCTCTGCCAAGATCCTGATTATTATTATTATTATTATTTTTTGAATGTTAAGGGGAGAAACTAACTTTCTCAGAGGCCAACGGTACAATATTACAGCCTACTTGAGCATCTAGTCTCTGCTGTGTACCGTTGAGAAAGTCTATAAATTCTTGACTCTAGAGAATTGGCGAAGTATCTATCTATCTATATACCTAGGCTGCTTCCCCCAAGAAAAGGGAGGTAGCCGAGACAGGTCAACACACTACCAATTTACTCATCCACTCATACACATTCATTCGCATCTTAGCCCCAAAGGGGAGAAGGGACAGATCCTCACCGCACCACACCGCACGAGGGTCAACCACGCAGTGCAGTCAGTGACATCCGCAGCAGGGCCCGACAGCAAAGCTGGTTTACCCCTGCCACATCATAATGGATCCAGCCCCCTACCTGCACCTGACCTGCTCAGATGATCAGACAAAATGCAGGAGAATATCCCCTCAGGGCTGCGTCATCATTTATTCATTCACAATTTCTCTCCATTCATTTCTATCATGCACAGCCACTCTTCCTTGCTCAACAGACAACCCTCTCGCATCCAACGCTCTCTTCACACTGTCCATCCATCCTATTCGTGGTCTTCCTCTCAGCCTTACGCCTCTCACATCAGATCTAGTTATCTTTTTCACCAATCGCTCATTATCCATTCTCTCCATATGCCCAAACCATCGCAACACCCTCTGTTCAACTCGATCAGCCATCTCCCGAACAATTCCAGTTCTCCTTCGCACTTCATCATTTCTCACTCGATCCATACGCGTCACTCCACACATACTCCTCAGACACCTCATCTCCATTACATTCAAACTTTTCCTCTCTGCTACACCCATATTCCATGTTTCAGCCCCATATAATGCAGTCGGTACCACAACACCCTCATACAGCCTTCTCTTTACATCCATTCTGAGTGAACGACATCCAAACACTTTTTTCATTCCTCCTAGCACCTTTCCAACTTCATTCATTCTAAACTTCACTTCTGCATCTATTCTTCCATCCGCAGCAACATGTGACCCTAAATACTTAAAACACTCAACCTCCTCAAGCAACTCACCATTCAAAACTATAATCATCCTCCTACCATCTATCAACCCCGTACACTTCATCACTTTACTCTTATTCTCATTTATTTTCAGTTTCCTCCTTTCACACGCCCTTCCAAACTCTTCTACCAACTGTCTCAATCTCTCCTCTGAATCAGCCAGCATAAAAGTGAAATCGCTACTTGATTTCACGAGTCTATTCTCTCGTAATAAATGACTCGATAGTCATTCCTAGCACACATAGCTATACATTGTATACTCGAATTATACAATATACATTTTCTTTTTGAATTATACAAAATTTCCCCCTGACAAGCACATGGTGGTTTGGTAATACTGTATTATTTTATTATACATATAGTAAACCCTTCTTAAGTCGAACTACCACATATGGGGCTCTAGGACAGTTCAACTTACCAGACTTTCCAACTAACCGGAAATACTGTAATTGCAAAAAACCTATATTACCCTCACAACAGTCACAAATTATATGTGATTACTTGTTTATTAACACTAAACTAAGAAAGAATTTATAAAGCAATAAACAATAAAAACAATTTTGTGCATGTCATAAGCTAGGCTAGGATAACAGCATGCACAGTCCAGGCTAGATTAGGTTAGGATAGACAGAGTTGGGGAAGCACTGTACTGTATGTGAATCTCTGAACACAAAGCAGCAGTGTAGGCTATTAGCATGTATTAACCAATGATAAACAAAAGAAAACAATTCAGTGAATTTCATTTCTTAAATTGGTGGATGGCTGTGTGAAGAGCTTTCGAAGGTCAGGCAGCTTGTGTTAGGGACAGAGGTGGAGGGGCACAACAGTCAATTAATTACGTAAAGTTCTGCACTTATTTACTTCATTTTACAATCAATTAAACTGAAATGTAACACTCTGAACATAATAAACTAAAATGTACCACTTGCAATATAATAAACTAAAATGTACCACTTGGAATATAATCAATTTAAATGCAAAAGTGAAACAGTCCAAACTTTCGCTCTGTTGAACACCACCTCTTCTCCTCTAAACCTCACCTCTTTCTCTCAGAGACTCAGCTGTCTGAGGCAACTGACAGCAAACCCTTTTCTGTATCCTCCTACTTTCTCTATTCTCATTTCAAAGCCAAAGGTGGCTGTTGCATATATGTACGCAACGATCTATCTTGCTCTCGTGTTCCTGAACTTGATTCTTCTGAATTCTCTACTCTCTGGCTTTGGCTTTCCTGTCATTCTCTGACTACATATATCTGTGCTGTTTACTTATCTCCTAATTCTACTGACTATCAAAAATTCTTTGACTATCTTACTTCTACAATTGAACACATTCTATCCATTTTCCTTTCTCTGAAATCTCCATTCTAGGAGATTTCAATGTTCACCACCACCTTTGGCTTTCCTCTCCTTTCACTGATCCACCTGGTGAACAAGCCTACATCTTTTCTATCCTTAATGACCTAGAGCAGCTTGCACAGCACCCTACCCGTATCCCTGACCGCCTTGGAGAGAGTTCCAACATACTTGACCTTTTCCTAACAACTAATCCTTCTGCTTACACTGTTAATCTTTTCTCTCCGTTGGGCTCCTCCGATCATAACCTTATTACCTTAACCTGTCCTATCACTCCAGTACGGCCTGTGGACCCTCCAAAGAAACGCCGTATGTGGCACTTTGGAGCTGCAGATTGGGAGGCCCTCAGGCAGTACTTCTTTGATTTTCCTTGGAATGATTATTGCTTCCATGGCCGGGAGCCATCTGAGTGTGCCTTGCGCATTACGGAGGTTATTCTCTCGGGCATGGAAGCATACATTCCTTTCTCATATCCTCTGACTAATGCAAGAAAGCCTTGGTTTAATCACGCTTGTTCTAATGCTGTCCGCAACAAGGAGAGGGCCTATAAGAGGTACCAGAGCCAACCCACCCCTGAATCACATCTTTTATATATTTCTACCCGGAATCGTGCTAAGTCTGTTCTTCGCTCTGCTAAAAATAATTTCATCCGTGCTAAATGTTCTCAACTCTCCAACTCGAATTCTTCTCGCTCCTTCTGGCACCTTGCCAAAAACCTTTCTAACAACTTTACCTCATCATCCTTCCCTCCTCTTTTCTACTCTGATGGCTCTGTAGCTATTTCTTCTACTGATAAAGCAGATCTCTTTGCTCAGACTTTCTCCTCCAATTCCACCTTAGACGATTCCGGTGCTATTCCTCCATCACTTCCCCCCTCTGACTTCCTCTTGACTGACATTAAAATTTCTTCAGCTGATGTATTTTCTGCCATCACTGGCCTCAATACTAACAAGGCATATGG
>JAGKTI010000917.1:84943-106723 GCA_018397915.1 Birgus latro
GTGTCGGGTCTACTTCCCTGGCGGCTCGTGGCCTGCTCTGTGTTAGACCTGGTTTCCTGGCGGCTTGTAGCCTGCACTGTGTTGGGTCTATTTTCCTGGTGGCTTGTGGCCTGCACTGTGTTGGGCCTATTTCCCTGGCGGCTTGTGGCCTGCACTGTATTAGGCTGGGTGTGGCTCGTGGCTAATGCCGAGGTGAGCTCTGGGATGGCTATGGCCTGTATCAATGAGCTTTGGTCACTAGTAGCTGAGGGACGGACTATGGCCAATCCTGCCTCATGCCCGGTACGGCTCGTGGCCGGTACCGCGGTGCCGCTCTTGGGGGAACGCCTACAGGAGACTGGCTAACACGCGTCCGTGTCGGGGCCCTTTGGCGGGGAGACAGCTGCGGAACGGACAATGGCCAATTCTGTCCCGTACCCGGTATGACAATTGTCAGTACCGCGGCGCTGTGTGGAGTTGTAAACTCCACCCCTTACCTGCAGAGCTGTGCTCCGGCCGGAGACAAGGTGCCGGCGACTGCTACCTTTCTGGGCCCTCACCTGAGCACAAGAGGGGTGCCGGGAAGTCGGAACAGGTAGGTCGTTCCTACTCCCAGCCGCGCTGCGCTGGCGGTAATCTCCCGGTGATCTGGGGGGGGTTGGGGAGCTGGTGTCGTCTGCTCCGCTCGCCGTGGGGTTCATGGCTCCAACCCCTAACTCCTGTATTTCACCACCCTCTTCTGTGTTGAAGTCACGACCTCGTGACTGGAGGTGGTACAGGTGAGTGTTGGCCGTCCTGTGGATGGGGTTGAGGTGGCTGAGGAAGGACGTCCAATGGTCGGAGGCTACGTTGGCGGTGAGTTGGGGCGCGTAGGCGACCCGTAGGATGGAAGGGTGGTTCGCCTGCTGGAGGAGGGATAGTAGGTGCCACGTGCTCCTCACACGTAGATTCCATCCGACGGTGGGAATCCAGGTGACTCTGGTGACACGCATGGTGGTGGTGGCAGTGGTGACCTGGAAGCGAATGCTGGCCAGAGGCAGCCTGGTGTGGCTTATATTGCCGGTGGAGTGTGGGTGCGGTGTTCCCCTGGGAATGGAGTGGGGCAGGTTCTTCCATATGAGGTGTGGAGAAAGGAGGGATATTGGGGTGGTACTGGGAGGTGAGGTGGGCGGTTGATCGCTACTGGGCGAATGGGTGGGCATAGGGGTTGAGGTGTAGCACATGGGTGGGCATGAAATGCGCCCGGAATGGGTTGTGGTCGTGGTTAGGTGTGGAGTGGGCGGCGACGAGGACAGGGAAGGTGGGGTGGGGGCGGGCGGAGTGCGAGGTAGCAGGGTATGGTTGGTTGGCGAGGTCGGCGGGGTGGGGGTTGGACTGGGCGTGGGGCGCGGAGAGGCCGGCGTGGCATTTCCGGCCGGTGTGCAGTGAGCACGTGGAGTGGGTGGTGTGGCGGTGGATGCCGGGGTGGAAGGGGAGGGAGAGGAATAATAAACAAAGGGCTCTTCCTGAGGAGCGGTTGGCGTGGGACCGGCTTTTGTGGATGGGGTGGGTGCGGAAGGCCCGGTGGAGTCACGGGAGGGGCGGCCGTGGCAATTCCTGTCGGTGTGTGGTGTCCCGTGGTAGTCGATGACGACTTGAAAGGGGTTGGGGACCTGCATGACTACATACGGCCCCATAAAACGAGGGGCGACCTTACTACGGGTGGGCAAGCAGGCCACGAAGACCTCGTCACCTGGTTTGTAAGGGTTAGTAAGGGAGAAATGTGTCTGAGCGTCTTGGTGGCTGTGCAGGTGTTGCAGGCGATGCTTCAGGTGATATAAGGGGTCCGCGAGGGATGACGGGGCGGGGGGTTGTAGGTGTTGTCGGAGAGGGAGCAGGAGGGGCGCCTCTCCGAATACGCGTTCGTGTGGGGTGATGCCATCGTCACGGGTGCATGTGTTCATCCCCCACTGTATGACTTTGATGTGGGCAGGCCATTCTTGATCCTAGGTGCTCTGGATCCAGGTCCTAATTTGGTTTAAGAGGGTTCGATGGCTCCTCTCACATAACCCGTTTCCTTGGGGCCAGTATGGGGAGGAGTGCGAAATGGAAAACCCAAATAGGATGGACAGTTCTTTCCAGATTTGGCCCATAAATTCAGGGGCATTATCGGAGTGAATGGCCTGGGGGACGCCAAAGTAGGGGAAAACATGGTGCATGAGGGCGTCGGCTATGGCGACGGCAGTGTGTTCCTTGGCCGGGCAAGCAATAAGGAACTTTGAGTACACGTCGACGATGTAACGGTAGCCGGATCTGGGTGGTAGGGGCCCGACAACGTCGACGGATAAAAGCTGCCAGGGCTTGTGGGCGGTAATTTTGCCGGTAGGACCCGCTGTGCGGGTAATGTCCTTCCCTAGGCAGCATCCTCGACACGCCTGGGTGACACGCTGGGGTTGGGGGCCCAGTAGAGGTCATTGAAGACCTGAGTCAGCTTCTTTGTGCCCAGGTGGATACCATTGTCCGAGTGGAGGTGAGTGAGGATGCTCACGGCGGAGTCCGGGTCAAGGACAACGTGACCGGAAGGCGTGAAGAGTCGGTCCCCTTGCAGGTGGAGTTTGTTGAAAAGGTGCTGGGGAATCCAGGGAGGTCGATCTCGATCTTGCCAGTGTTGGATTAAATCAGACTGAGGGAGGAGTGATTGTACTGGCAGGCGGGAGAGGGCGTCGGCATTGGTGTGTAATTTCCCAGGCCGGTACGCGATCTTATAATCAATCTCTTCCAGTGATTCGCGCCAGCGGAGGAGCTGGGCATTGTGGGTGGCTTACTTCCGTAGCCACTGGAGGGACTGGTGGTCCATGATGACGGTGACGCTGGTGCCCGATATGTAGGCCCTGAAGTAATCAAGGGCCCAGACGACCCTCAAACATTCGCGTTTGTTAGCCGCGTAATTGCGTTCGGCGGGGTTTAAGGTGCGGCTGGCGCAAGCTATGATGTGCTCGCGCCCTTCCTGGACCTGGGCCAGGATGGCGCCTATGGCCACCAGGGACACGTCGGTATACAGTCTAAATGGAAGGTCATAGTTGGGGAAGGCGACGATGGGGGAGGAAACAAACTTTTCCTTCAGGGAGTGGAATGCGGCGACGCGGTCGTTGCTCCAGACGAAGGGCTCACCCTTTTTAGTGAGGTCGTGGAGCAGTTTCGCAAGGTCAGCAAACCCTTTTATGAACCGTCAATAGTATGACGCGAGGCCTAGGAAGGCGTGGACTTGGTGCACGTCTTGGGGAAGCGGTTGATTAGCGATGGCTTTTAACTTTTCAGGATCAGGAGAGATGCCTTTCCCCGAGACAATGTGTCCTAGAAAGGGGACCGAGCGGGCGGCTAGAACACATTTAGTAGGCTTGAGTTTGAGCCCAGCCTGGCGTATCCACTGAAATACCTGCCGGAGGCGGTGCAGGTGATCAGCCTACTTTTTACTAAACACGATTACATCATCGAGGTACGCAAGGCAGACTTCCCATGTCAGACCACTAAGGACAGACTCCATGAGGCGGGAGAAGGTGGCTGGGGCGTTGCAGAGCCCAAAGGGGAGAACCTTAAATTGGTACAGTCTCCCGTTGCTCGTGGAGAAAACCGTTTTCTCTTGATCATGGGGGTGGACGGGGACCTGCCAGTATCCTGACTGGAGGTCCGACGTAGAAAACCAGGTGGAGCCACGTAGGGAGTCTAGGGAGTCGTCTATTCGGGGAAGAGGAGTGGCATCTTTCGTAGTGACATCGTTCAACCGGCGGTAGTCGACACAGATGCGTTGCGTGCCGTCTTTCTTCTGGACCAAGACGACAGGGTAGGACCATGGGCTGATAGAGGGCGTTATGATGCCGGCGTCCAGCATTTCTTGAACTTGCCGGTCCTCCTGAGCCCGTTGGTGCGGGTTCTTCCGGCGACAGGGTTGTCGAATGGGAGGCCCAGTGGTGTGGTTTTCGTGGGCTAAATACGTCGTATGCCCCAAGTCAGCGGGCCCGGTGGAGAAGAGGTCCTGGTGCTCGAGGAGCAGGTGGTGTAGCGTCTCGGCCTGATGCAGCGATAGGTGTTCAGGTAGCGGAGGAAGGGGAGAGAGAAGTGACGCTAGGGGTGTGGTGTCGCACAGCTCTGCCGGTTCTAGGTCGCCAACCAAAAGTCCCTTCGGCAGAGTGAGGGATGTAGCCGCCAGGTTCGCCACTTTGATGGCGTTCAAGTGGGGCGGAAAAAAGGTTGGCGACATTAGGCAGGCCGCGAGGGGCCCGGTGGGGACACTGGGGGAGAAAAGGGTATGGGTCCCTGTGGGCTTGTTGATTTTTAACCATGCTTCGTGGTGAGGGGGAATGGTGAGGGAGGACGCGACGGTTGCGGAAAATGTGGGGCCGGGGGCCGGCTTAGGAGAAGGAGGAAGGGCGCTGTCCTGGCTTGCGCATGTACATATGCTTGCAGGTTCTTGGAGGGCTGCCGAAACTGCAGTCATCTCCCGTGGCAATCTATGTGCGTGTGGAGCTTTTGCAGTAGGTCTAGCCCCAAGTAACCGTCATACGCGCGGCAGGACGAATCAAACACGACAAAGGGATGACGAGTGGAGGCTTGTTGATGCATTGTCGCTTGTAGGGCTTGTTTTTCCCCACAGATAGGTAGGGGGCCTTCCCCCGCGTCTATAAGACGGGTTGAAGTGGGGAGAAGGGGTCCAAATTTTCCCTGGTGGCGGGAGTAAAAGTGAGTATATAGGCAAGACCTGGCGGCTCCTGTGTCCACCAGGAGTCTTGCCTTGACCCCCTGCAATTTCATCTTTTCATAAACGGGGGGGTCGGTATTTGGTATTTGGCAGAGGTGGCCCCCGCCACCGTGGGGCGGTGCGGGGGCAATCCTAAAAATCCAGCACCAGTGGGGCCTTTGTCTCGCAGCCGGCGTCAGGTTCCTCGATGAGAGGGGATTGGGGGTTGGCTGGGCCCTCCTCTACTGCCAGCACTGGGTGGCGCCTCGGTGGATCGGCTTGCCTTTTGCGCACCACTTTGAGCTGCTCACGAATGTCGTGAAGTGGGCAGCGGCTATTACAGGCGGTGAACTCCCACGCGTTGATCGTGATGAGGTTTGTACTGTCGTCCTGAGGCGACCGCCTTCTGGTGGGGTGGGCTCTGGGGAGAGCCGAGGCAGCGGTATCTCGCGGTGGGGCTGGAGAGGGTCGGGGCCGGGTGGATGGGGGTTTCGTCGGGAACCGGCTCACAACCCCGATTTGTTACGTGTCGGGACAGGCGGCGAGTAGGCGGCGTATGAGTTGGACGTCGCGGTCCAATTTTCCTGTCGGGTCATGGATGGTAAAATGTTCCTTGACCATGCCCGGAAGGACTCTAAGGAGAGTATTAAAAATATGTTCATCCCGGGTATTCACGAGCATCCAGGTATGCGGCGGTGACGAGTCGCCTAGCTTGGACCAGGGTATTGTCCAGGTCCCCGTCATATCTAAGGGCATCTAGTTGTGATACTGCGACGACTTTCCCTAATGACGGGGTGATAGCGTCTACAACAAGTTTTGTAAGTCTAGCCCATGTGAGGTCTGGGACTATCTTTGGTGCTATGCTAGCTACCGCCTTTCCCAAGTAAGGTAGAGTGACCGCAATTTTCTGATTATCTTCTTCAAAACCAATATCGAGCAATGGCTTGACCATTTGCAAGTAAGTAGAGATGTCGCATTGTTCTGGGTCAAATTTTGGTAGGGGTACATGTGTTTTGGCTGCCATTTTCACAAAAACTTTTCCAGTCCTTTTTTACCGTCTGGGTCAAGAACCACCGCCAGCCACCAGTGTTATGCAACGTATTTGTGGGACGGTTTCTCGCCCTCAAATACACAGGCTAAAGCGGGTCCCTATTCTAGACCGGGAGGTAACTCCCAAGAGCAGGACTGGACACAAAAAACAAGGCAGTGGTATCACATGTATTCTAGACATAAGAAAGGGGGGCACGGTGGCTCAGAGGTAGAGCATCAAGCTCGGGACCGGGGGGTCGCGAGTTCGAGCCGCGCCCGGGACTGCCGTGCCGGGAGGGGTAGCACCTTCCTGTTACCTAGCGGGGCTATATGATCTCACTGTAAGGTCTAGCTCGAGGGATTCTTTAATCCCTTAATCCCTATACATAAGACACAGAACAATAATACATCACAGATATTACAAAGGATTTGCCGGGGGGGGGGAGGCAAGTGAACACTGTACACAATTGCTATCAGTCACTTTACCTTCTTGTTCAAGTATGGTACTATTCACCCGACACTCATGTTACATAAAACATATTTATATTTTCGGACACAGGAATGGTTTTGACACAATCTCTAAAACCCGTATAGCACTGGACGGCACTGTATACATGTATATCTTACTTTACACCTGTACTTCAGGTAACTGGCAGCCGGAAGTCTATCACAGGTAGGGTTGCCCGTAAAGGTATTTAACAGGGGGGACTGTGGCATTTGGTATGCCCGGGTCAGCCACGCGGCTGAGACAAGGGGCTGATGCAAGTTTAACTGAACACAGGGGAGGGGGAACGTAAACACCAGCGCAAGGCACAAAGACACAAAAGGGGGCAAGTCTAGGTTATCACTGAGGCTGTCTAGGGTGGCAGGACTCTACCTTTCGATATAGGTCCGGCCAAGTTCTATCTATCGGCACATCCAATCTTATTCGGGGTTCCTGGTCACTTCACTTGAGGATACACTGTAGGGAATCACTCGTAAGATACCTGTAGATGCACACTAGAACTGAGCTTAAGGGTACACACACATATATATAGATAGTCCACTCACTTGGGTGACACTGATGGGCCCAGGGCAATTCCTCCGTCAGGAGGGAAACAGGGGTAGAGTGGCGTGCTCCTGGGCAGGATCCCACACGTGGCTGTGGGGCTAAGGGCTCGGCCCAAAGAGGGCTAGGAGCCGGGCCCGACGTCGGATCTGGGAGCGTCGTCGGGAGACCTTGCCCACCGGTAGGTCGCGCCCTGGTGTGCGGGGCAACTCCTGGGGCGGCAGGGGACCCAGAGGACTGGAACCCGGGGCGGCTGGGCTGCGGCAACAGCTCGAGGGCGGCGGCGCCATCAGGGACGCCTCACGGGAAGCTCGGCCCGGGGGAGTGGTGGATGGGGCCCGGCGGCGGCTGCGAGGTCTGAGGGGGCTCTGGTCAGGCAGCTGGTCACCCGGGTGGAGTTGTAGGGAACCAAGGTCCTGGGTGAGACTCTGCCACGTCTCGGGTGTAGGGCCTTCTCTGACTGCTGGTGCTCCCGTAGGAGAGGAGCGGACTATGGCCAGCTCTGCTCCCGACCCGACGTGACTCGTGGCCAACGCCTGATGGGTTACGGGGAGGATAGTTTCCTGGCGGCTTGTGGCCTGCTCTGTACTGGGCCAAGCGTGACTCGTGGCCAATGCCTGCGTGACCGTAGGGATAGCTGCCTGGCGGCTTGTGGCCTGCACTGCGCTAGGTCTGGTTTCCCGACGGCTTGTGGCCTGCACTGTATTTGGCCTGGCGTGACTCGTGGCCAAAGCTGAGAGGGCACAGGGAGAGATAGTTTCCTGGCAGCTTGTGGCCTGCACTGTGTTAGACCTGATCTCCTGGCGGCTTGTGTCCTGCACGGTGTTGGGTCTGGCGTGGCTCGTGGCTGACGCCGAGAGGGCACAGGGAGAGATGGTTTCCTGGCAGCTTGTGGCCTGCACTGTGTTGGGTCTACTTTCCTGGCGGCTTGTGGCCTGCACTGTGTTAGACCTGGTTTCCTGGCGGCTTGTGGCCTGCACTGTGTCGGGTCTACTTCCCTGGCGGCTCGTGGCCTGCTCTGTGTTAGACCTGGTTTCCTGGCGGCTTGTAGCCTGCACTGTGTTGGGCCTATTTCCCTGGCGGCTTGTGGTCTGCACTGTGTTAGGCTGGGTGTGGCTTGTGGCTAACGCCGAGGAGGTGAGCTCTGGGACGGCTATGGCCTGTATCAACGAGCTTTGGTCACTAGCAGCTGAGGGACGGACTATGGCCAATCCTGCCTCATGCCCGATACGGTTCGTGGCCGGTACCGCGGTGCCGCTCTTGGGGGAACGCCTACAGGAGACTGCCCGACACGCATCCGTGTCGGGGCCCTGTGGCAGGGAGACAGCTGGGGAACGGACAATGGCCAATTCTGTCCCGTACACGGTACAACAATTGTCAGTACCGCGGCGCTGTGTGGAGTTGTAAACTCCACCCCTTACCTGCAGAGCTGTGCTCCGGCCGGAGACAAGGTGCCGGCGACTGCTACCTTTCCGGGCCCTCACCTGAGCACAAGAGGGGCGCCGGGAAGTTGAACAGGTAGGTCGTTCCTGCTCCCAGCCGCGCTGCTATGGGCTGGCGGTAATCTCCCAGTGATCTGGGGGCGGTTGGGGGAGCTGGTGTCGTCTGCTCCGCTCGCCGTGTGGTTGGTGGCTCCAACCCCTAACTCCTGTATTTCATCACCCTCCAGACTTCCATCCTTACTCATCACACTACCCAAGTACTTAAATGCAATCACATTTTCCATATCCTCCCCATCCAATCTCACTGTACATTCACTGGCTTCGCTTCTCTCGAGGACCATCACTTTACTCTTCCCTACATTCACATTTAGATTCCGTTTCTTACACACTCTCCCAAACTCATCTACCAAGCCTTGCAGCTCCCCTTTGTCTTCGCTGAACAACACAGTATCATCTGCAAGCAACAGTACAGGAAGTTTCCAGACACTGCCTTCTCTCACTAGGGCCGCTCCAACATCCACTGCCCGACCTTGTATCTCTTTTATAACCCCATCCATGTACAATTGAACAACCATGGAGGCATGACACATCCTTGTTTCAATCCAACCTTCAAATGGAAAGATTCACTCAGTTTGCCATCCACATGCACTGCAGCCTTAGCACCCTCATACATACTCTTCACTGCCTTCAACAACTTCCCATCCACTCCATATATTCTTAATACTTTCCACAATCCTTGTCTATCCACCCTGTCATATGCTTTCTCCAGATTCATGAAGGCTGCATACAACTTGTTATGCTACGTATTAGCGGGTCGCCGGGGTCGGTTTCTCACCCTCAAATACGCAGGCTACAGCAGGTCCCTATTCTAGACTGGGTCGGTAACTCTAAGGAATAGGACAGGACACAAAAACAAGGCAGTGACTGTTACATACATGTATTACAAATATCTCCCCAGAGACAATAGTACATCAACAAATACATTACAGGCTGGGTTGGCTGGGGATGGGTTAACACTAGGTTTTGCTTGACTGGAAATCTGTCACTGTACCGGCTGGTGGAAAGTATGGTAATATTTACCCAGCACTTATGACACATAAAATACACTTACGATTCAGGACACAGGAATGAATTTATTACAATCTCCCAATCTCGTATAGCACTGGACGGCACTGGTATATGAATTACGTTAACACCTGTGTCATAGACACTTGCCGGCCGGAAGTCTATCCCAGGTAGAGTCAGGCGCGCGATGATAACTGAATGGGGGACTGCGGTATTCTAGCGGGGCATTTGGAGATGCCCAGACATACCCTAACTAATGTCCCCGGACACTGGGGTGGATGGAGGTTTAACACACATGGGGAAGGCACGATGGGAATAATATCTTTTCCTTTGTTAGCCACTGAGGTGTTTCACTTGCGTGCCAGTGCACGGGGGAGGGAGAGTTTTAATAAACAAGGGAATGGCACGATTGGTATAATATTTTTGTTCTGTTGGTCACTGTGGCGTTTCGTTCACTGGGAGATGTACGGGACTCTACTCGGGATATAAATTGGGCCAAAGTTACTATTAGGCTCGTCCAATCTAACACTTGGGCTCCTGGTCACTTATCGCTAGAATATACTATAGGGAATCACTCACATGGTATAAACTAATGCACACACATATATCTGGGTCTAGAAAGCACACACATAAATAAAATCCACTCGTTTCACTACCACTGGTGGGCTGCAGGTCGATTTCTCCGTCCGGAGGAAGGGCAGAGTGACACACCCCTGGACAGGCCCCCACACATAGTTATGGGACTAAGGGCTTGGCCCTAAGAGAGACAGGCCCGACGTCGAGTCTGGGAGAGACTCAGAGAGGTCTCGCCAACAGGTAAGTCGTGCCCTGGTGTTCAGGGCAACTCCCGGGGTGTCTGAGGACCCAGAGTACTGGAACCTGGGGTGGCTGGACTGTGGCGATGGCTAGATGGCACCGTCGCCATCAGGGTCATCATACGGGGACCTCGGGCTGAGGGAGTAGTGGACAGGGCCCGACGTTGGCTGCGGGGTCTGCTGGGCTCCACTTCGGCCGCTGTTCACACTGGTAGAGTTGCAGGGAACCAAGGCCTCGGGTGAGGCCTTGCCGTGGCTCAGTGGAGGAGTCCTCTCTGGCTGCAGGATCTCCTGTGGGAGAGAAGCGGACTGTGGCCTGCTCTACCTCTGGCCTGACGTGACTAATGGCCGATGTCGTGGTGGCACAGGGGACAACAGCTTCAGTGCGGCTAGTGGCCTGCTTTATCTCTGGCCTGACGTGACTAGTGGCCAACATCGTGGTGGCGCATGGGACTGCAGCTCCAGGGCAGCTAGTGGCCTGCTCTATCTCTGGCCTGACGCAACTAGCGGCCGACGTCGTAGTGGCACAGGGGGTTGTAGCTCTGGTGCAGCTAATGGCCCGTACCGTGGAGCTAAGAGGACTAGCAGCAGAAGGACGGACTGTGGCCAATCCTGCCTTGTACCCAGTACGGCTTGTGGCCAGTACTACGGCGCTACTCTGGGGGGAACGACTACAGGAGTCGGACGACTTGTGGCCTGTCCTGCCCGACCGACACGCGTCCATGCCACGGCCCTGTAGCGGGGATGCAACTGGGGAACGGACTGTAGCCGGTTCTGCCCTGTACCCGGTATGACAATGGCCAATATCGCGGCACTGTGTGGAGTTGTAAACTCCACCCCTTACCTGGCGAGTGGAATTTAGGCCGGAGACTAGGCGCCGGCGACTGCTACCTTTCCGGGGCATCACCTGGGAGTAAGAGGGGCGCCAGGGAGGGATACGGGTGCACCGTTCCTGTTCCCAGCCGCTCAGTGTCAGCGGTGGACCCCCAGTGGTACTGGGGGGGTTGGGGGGATTGGGGGGGTTGGTGTCATCTGCATTGGCCGTCGCGTCATCCGCAGCCTCAACCCCTAACTCCTGTATTTCACTGTACATATTAGTAGGCTTTTGCTTTTTTTTTTTGCCTAGTTTTTTGAGTGTTTAGGATTATGTTGCATATTCCAATGTGTGATTTGATGTCTAAAAACAGCATATTGGTAGTTTTTTTTTTTGCATTGTTTTCTTAGTGTTAAGTGAAATACACGCTGCCAAAACACCCCATCCGAGTGCAATATCCACCCTAGGATGAGACAACTGAGAGACTATAACCTGGAGGTAGCAGTCACGGCACATTACACCTCAGCCGGACCAGCCCCTCGCCAGGTTCAGGGTGGGGCTAACTCCTTAGCCCCAGACAGCATCCCCGAGATGGCCACCAGCTGCTCACTTGCTGCTTCCCTCCCTCCATCATACCGAGTGATGGCCGCTAGCCGCACATGAGAAGAGACGGCCACCAGCCGCTCTCAGAATAAATACCCTCCGGGGAAGAGGGCTCCGGCGACGGCCACTAGCCGCACCATCAGGCAGGTGACAGCCACTAGCTGCGCTTCGTCTAACTTCTGCAGAAGGGACCTGACTTGGGTGACGGCCACTAGCCGCACCTGTGGGGAGGTGATGGCCACCAGCCACATCATCCCTGCGGTCCCTACAGGAAGTAGGACCTCGGTGACGGCCACTAGTCGCACCTGCACCCCCGTGACAGCACCAGCTGCACCCGGGGTGTAGTCCTTGCGGGGCATGGCTCTTGGGTGATGGCCACTAGCCACACCCGCGGGCATGTGACGGCCACCAGCTGCACTCCGCCCACTGCCAGCCAGGGGCACAGACTCTCAGTGATGGCCACTAGCCGCATGAGGGAAGAGACGGTCACCAGCCGCTCTGAATTCTGTGTCCTACGGGGCTTGGCAACAGCTACCAGCCACGCCGAGGAGGGAATGGCTACGTGCTGTCCCTTGCCCCTACCCCAGTGCCTTCCCCTCCTGAGGATTTCCCTGACTCGTCCACCCCTACCTGTGACGAAGCAGGTTTCCTCGACCCTTCCCTGTCCAGCAACACCTTCCTGGAGGAACAGCAGCTGGAGGAGGTCTGGAGAGGCCCCCTGATACCTGGGGTTTGTGACCTACAACTGGCTCCCCTGCAGTCTCCATCCCTGACGGACTCTACACCAGCGGGACGCTGCAGATCATCCCTGATGGAGGCCCAGCCGACTAGAGACCGCAGCCCTCGGACCAGCCGGGACATCCCCAGGACCTTGGGGCGTGACCTCCACCGCCCCACCCGACGATGACCAGCACAGCAGAGCGGACACCGACAGGTGCACCTACTCTCCATGTTCGGGCCCAGCCCTTAGGCCCGATCCTCGGGGCCCCAATATCAGACCCCCTCTACCACGCCTCCCCACTGAACACTCCTGGATGGCCAAACTACAGTCTGGCCACAGGCGAAGGCCCCAGACGACACCAGCAACAATCGGCCTCCTGACGAAGGCCCTTCCTGGACGACCCAGCCACGGCCGGCCTCTTGATGAAGGCTGCCCTCCCCCGGGACCTCCAGACGCCGGGCCTACCTCAGCAGCCGCCTACGGCTATGTCATCTGCCTCAGAGTCCCTCGGCCCTGTCCATAATATTGTACTATTTCTTGTATAATTGTGTGCCACTGCATCATATTGTGTCTTGTGTCTAATTGAAGTAATATACAAGTAAGGTTTGTTGCCTGGTGTTTTTATGCCCTTTTCCTTTATGTTGCCCTAAGTATACCCAACCTGGTCTAGAAAGAGGACCCCGCTCTAGGCACCATGTGTAAGGAGCGACCAGTCATCCCTTAAACACGTCACACAACATAGTATTATACTGCATATTGCAATGTGAATTTTCGTTTTCGTTTTTCGTTTTTGAAGGCTCCAACGTGCTTGCATGCATCGGCCTTCGTCACCTAATGGCGGCTCTCCACGCTGCTCGATCCCTGGCAGCCTCCCTGTTCAGTCCCTTAACCCTTAAGTCACACTTAATGACCTCGTCCCGTGTCTTTCTCGGTCTACCCCTCCCAACCCCTCCCCCAATATTAACACCTCTCACCCTCTGTACCCAATTATCATCCCCCATCCTCTCCACATGTCCAAACCACCTCAGCCTACATCTCCTCATCACAACACCAATACACTCCCGTCCCATCCTACCTCTCAACTCTTACATCGTAAACCCAGCCCCCCCAGGCCTTGCACGCAGGGACGCACTGCACATCCACCTAATCATTGTCATTTCTGTACGTTTAAACCTGCGAATATCCTCTTCCTTCACTGCACAGGTCTCACTATCAAACAGCATCACACTCCTAACACATGCTGCATACAAAGACCCCTTAGCACGTAAGGAGAGTCCTCTCAATGTCAGGAGAGGCAACAGCTCCCTGAACTTCTTCCAACCACTTCTCACCCTAGCAACCAAGCTAACTCCAGCCCCACCTCCGGCACATAACATGTCTCCCAAATAACGAAACTCCTCCACACACTCTAATTTTGATGTCTATAAATAGCCAAAAGACCTCAGAACACTACCAAAATTAGGAGGGGTACTGTACATACTGGTAGAGTTTCGCATTTTTTTTTTTGCATTGTTTTCTTAGTGTTTAGAATTATATATCATATTGCAATGTGTGTTTTGATGTTTAAAAAGAGCCAAAAGACTGCAGAACACTGCCAAAATTAGGAGGGATAGTGTACATATAGGTTGGGTATGGGTATAGGTAGGGCAAGGGTACAGTAGATGTTGCTCCTTATCCGGATATTGCCTGTATCCGGTCATGCCTATTGTTCTGTTATGACAGGTAATCGAGGGATTATTGTATTTTAGTACCATTTGTTTTGAAGCAAGAGTACTTTTTTTTTTTTTTACCCATGTAACATAAGTAGGCCTATTGTACTGAATTACAGTATATATATTGCAGCTGGAAAATATAATTCAGTGAAAGGAAAGGAGCACTGTACTTTCTTATGAAAATTCCAGAATGCTCCATTAGCTGCAGTGACACATGTCTACTGTATAGCTGGTTTGTTGTTATGTCTATATCTATCTGTGTGTCTGTATCTCCACTCCACCAACATGTGGTGCTCTGCAGAGATTGTATGTAGGGTGAGAAGTGCTTGTAAGTGTGAGTGTGCTGGAGTGGCTTTGGATGTGTGTGTGTAGTCTGTGAACCATGTGTAATCGGCCCGCCTAAGCCGACTGGGTGCAAGCATACTAGTATGCAACACTGGTTCAACCACAGCACCCCCCATGTCCACCAAAGCAGTAAGTGGCTCGGTGAACGCTTCCCAAAGTTTCTACAACTCTGGCAGGTGGCAAACCCACGTCCACCAACGTGCGAGACACCTGACAGAACTGGGTTAATCCTACAGTATGAAAACTAGGTCAAGGATGCCAGCAGGTATGTGAAATTTGATGACCTTTAGTCACAAAGTAGAAGCAAGCCTCACTAATTACTAATCAAATCAATCGATGAATATGATTACACTTGGGCATGTGAGCTGAAAGGGGTTAGGATCTTCATCAGTTGATCTGCCTCCAAAAACTTCTCACTCCCTTTGTGCTTGCATAAAGGGGCTTTAAGTAAGATTAAGAAGAAAAAAAAAAGTTAACTGTAATGCCAACTTGCATTCAGGGCTGGTTCTTGCAAATGACATGTAAGGTGTCCCACAGCTACCAGAGTGACAAGGTTGACCAGAGGAAGGTTTGAGTATGAATGGCGGTTTTAACTGAAGAAAGATTTGATTGACTTATTGTCATAGTCTCTTTACAATCTAAATTATGAATACATAAATATTTGTACATGGCTTCATGCTCCCTTTGAATTCACCTCATGCCACCCACACTGGGACCCACTGGGTTAAGGAATATTGTCACAAACACTGTTTTGTCATTTGTAACATTTTTATTTTCAACAACCTCCATACTTTCATGCAAACATACTGTATCTATAAATCACTCCATCATACAATGTCAAATAAAACAGACCAGAATAATCTGTGCACTGTATTTATCTACTGTATCTAGCAATATAAGACTAAAAACACAACATATGGTACTTCAAATTTTGAAATATCAATGTATATACAGTATATGGTTATGATTCAATATAGTGACCAATTTCTGCACACCTCCTCCATAGGACAGCTCTACTGTACTAAGCACATTCAATCAACATTTTATGGGGCCTCAAGAGGTACCACTTTCTGTCTGTCAAGAAATTATCCATCACCATCTGTGTTTGATAGCAAGGTACAGGTTAGGAAAGCTTCTGGAGTGTTGAGTGACACATATACATGACAACAAATTTTCCTGGAGTGGCAGTATTTGGCAAGAAGAAATTCTGTACTGTGTATGTCATCAAAGGAACCTCAACAGAGTACAAACATGAAATAGCACATGTAACGGTGTCATAAAAGAGTTACAAGTTACGACACTGAATTTTGGAGTGTTCTAAGTCAGAAAAGGTAGGGCTGGTAACTGACTGTACTGTTCCGTTGATGGTACTATATTATTACATAAAGATGACTGTAAATGGCTTGGTGAATGAGTCTGGAGGTGTATGTAAATGAAATCTATAAGTGAATGTAGCTAAGAGTACAATTATGGTGTTTGGGAGAAATGCAGTTAGGTTGGATGATCAGAAAACAAAGAATGTGAGTTCCTTCAAATATTTTGTTTGTGTGACTGGTAAGGATGGAAATTTAAAGAATTGCAGACTGAGTACAGCAAGTAAAAAAGGTCGCTGGTTCACTGACAGCAGTAATAAAGAATCAGGAAGTGAGCATGGAAATACTGGGGGGAGGGGGGGGAATGCTGTATGACAATAATGTGATCTCCACTCTAACATTCCAAAGAGAAATTTGGAATTGTTCGAAGGACATACGTCAAGAGTGAAAGCAGTGGAAATGAGTTACCTGAAAGGAGCATGTGCGTTAGGTTCACAGGCAGACAAATGAGGAAATAAAGGAGAACTGTGATGTGGATGCACCAGAAACCATTAATTGAAATACTTTTGAGAAGGCTGGTCATGTTAAGAGGATGGAGAATGAGAGGTTGACTAGCACTATGTATGGGGGAAGGACCGAAGATGAAATGGAGGAATGGGTTGGAGAGCTATGTATGAGAGAGTAGACTGTGAGTTGGAGAGGGGCTTCCATATACATAACGACAAGGTGACATGGAGGCAATTAGTTTGTTGCCACCAATTATGAGACTAAGGCATATGACAATACAGATAAAGAAAGAGAACAATGTACTATACTCCTGGACTGCACATACTCAAATGTACATTCAAAGACACAACTATCTTCCCAGTTCCGTGTGAAGAAAATTTACAACCAGTGAAATACAATGGAATCCCTATCTTTGTTAGAGTCTGTTTCAGATGGTTCAATTTTTCCACCATGTATTTATCAAAATTTGGGAAAATACACATGTCTTTGTCTGTACACCCCTAGTCAGGACCTAACGTAAATCCAGGCAAGTGCAGTAAAAGCTCCCAAATCTGAAAATCCAATATCCAAAAACCTTTACTTTCCAAGATACACTTTCATGCAATAGATGGGGTGTTGATATTAGTTGTCCCCACACAATCAGTGCATACCAATACAGTATAGACTTTTTTTTTTTTTAATTCACCCAAGCATGTCTAATTATAGAGTCTGTACCATACCGAATTATCACTCTACTCATTTTTTTTTTTTAATTCACCAAAGCATGTCTAATTATAGAGTCTGTACCATACTGAATTATCACTCTACTCACTTATCTACTAAAGGTTCTAAAACAATCAGTACATAAGATACTCTCTCATTTACATAACATATTCTTATCTGGACGAAGTAAGGTCGATCAGAAGAATTGGAAAAAAAAACTACTGACTCCAGTGTCAGCTATGACAATTAGCATAGTGAAACACCAAGTGTAGAACAAGGTCTTAGTTTATTCAACGTTTCACCAAAGGTGGCTTCTTCAGGAATAACACGCACTGGATATAGTCAGCACCTTAAATAATCCAAACACTGAGGTGACAGTGGCAAGAACTATGACAAATGACATACAACCTAAACAATCTGCTGGGCTTTCCAGTAGTCAGCAGGTATGATAAAGGTTTGGCTATACAGTAGTAAAGAACCCTTTATTTTAATACATACTGGTGGTAGGTGGTGGCGACCATCATTCACTCACTTGATGTAGTGCTGCCTACTTCTTCCTTCACCTTTGTCATTCTCTTTCTGTGTCTGCCTTCCTCTCTTTCTATTTCTCCCATCTTTCCCGTCACCTTTTATTACCCTTCTGTCTTTTTCAGGTGGCTTTACATTGAGCGACAAGCCTAATGGTTTCCTGTAAGCCAGGAAACCATTTACAACACTGGGTGGTAACCATATAACCAACCCATACGCGTTCCCTTCGTGTCAACAAGTGGCTTGGTGGAGGGTTAGTGCGCCTCCCTGTAAAATGACTAACTCAAAGACAAATGGCCACCCCGTATGGGATTATGGCATCTGGCTATAGGTAGATACATAGATAGACAGTTACACATACACATATATGAACTGATAACATCTTCACTAAATGGTATTATTTACATGGCACAAGAGTTTTGCATCACTCCACTTCATTCCATGACCCATTTCTAATCTGTATTTTACCATGGCATTATTCAAAATACGGTAATGCTTTTCATATCATACCTATGTTCCCTGATTCTCTTCTCCAATCCTCAATATGCCTCACCAATATAAACCTTGTCACAATTCAGACATGGAATTCACTACACACTTGCATCATTTACAGTTTTTCTGTTTGTTTACCTTTCTAATCAAAATGCTGATAGTCAAACCACTTATTCTTACCATTTCAATCTCTGCCATGTTCATATAAGTAGAGACATTATCAACTACACATGATCTAGGTAAAATTTAAAATAAGAAGAAGCATTCTTCTCTAAGGTTTCACTTAACTTAGATCATGTCTCACTAATAACAACCCTACTTATGTAAACATAAGAAGGATTGAACAAGTGGCTTGACTATCAGTAATTTGGTAAGGAAAGTAAACACAGAGAAAAAGTGTAAATGGCACAGGGGAATTCTTTGTTCGAATTACAAGATTTATTTTTGTGAGACATTTTGAGGAGAACCGAGGAATAAAAACACGATGTGAAAAACTTTAACCTGAACAATGCCATGGTAAAGCACAGATTTGACACAGGTCATGGATTTAAATGATATAAAATTCTTGAGGCAAGTAAATGATACTGCTAAGCATAGACGTTATGAATCTGCTCATATATCTGTTGGTAACAATATGAATCAAAATATGAGATTCTCTACTCTAGCCAAACTTTTACCATACCTACTACCAGAAAGTCAGGCTGATTGTTTAGGCTGTTTGTCATTTGCTAGTGTTGCTGTCACTGTCACCTTATTGTTTCATTTCATTTTGTTCATCAATGTTCCAGCATGCTTGCATGCATCAGCCTTAGTCACCCTATGGTGGCTCTCCATGCTGCTTGATCTTCCCTATTCAGTTCCTTAACCCTGAGGTCGCACTCAATGACCTCATTTCCAGGTCTTTTTTCAGTCTACCTCTCACAATTCTACCCCAAACGGTAACACTTCTCACTTTCTGCACTCAATTACCATCTCCCATCCTCTCTACATGCCCACACCATCTCATTCCACCTCTCCTCATCACAACACCAATACACTCCAGTTCCATCCTACCTCGTAACTCTTCCATCATACACTTAACCCCCTAAGGCCTTGTATTCAGGGATGCACTGCACATCTACCTAATCACTGTCATTTCTGGATGATTAAGCCTGCAAATATCCTCCTCCTTGACTGCCCAGGTCTCACTTCCATACAGCATTACATTCCTGACACATGCTGCATACAAAGATCCTTTAGCATGGAGGGAGAGCCCTCTCATTGTCAGAAGAAGTAACAGCTCCCTGAACTTCTCCCAACCACTTCTCACTCCAGCCCCACCTCCATCACATCACATCTCCCAAATAAAACTCTTCCACACACTTGAGGGACTGACCAGCAAGATCAATCCTTTCAAGCCTGACAATCCCCACATGCTCCCCCCGACACGCCGCACACATGATATCAGCATTATCTCACAGTCTACCTCTGACACCACTACACCTCTCATGCACCCATTTATCACAAACACCACACGAGATGGAATTACTTCCCACACCCTTGTGGCAAACCACACATGGCCACTCTCCCTTTCTGACAGTACCATCACCAACCCTAGATATCATCACCTTTGTTTTATCTGCATTTACACTCAAGCCCTTGTGCCCCATACCATCTCTCCACTTCCTAAATCTTTCTGCCTCCCTTTCATTCTCTGTAATCAACATCAAATCATCAGCATACAACATCTCCCATGGCCTATTTATGGTGCTGACTGTATACTCTGTGTGTTATTCCTGAGATGCTAGCTTTGGCAAAACACTGAATAAACTGAGCCTCTGTTCTGCATCTGGAGTTTCTCTATCGTAAAACTAGTTTACATAAAGTACTATATTAATTCTTCTTCTTAAGACCTATCAAATGGTTATAAACTACCAGTAATTATAATAGCAGTGGTAAAAGCCAGTGTCATATTACCCTTTGTGAGGTGTAGGGGTCCTCAGGCTAGACTACCACAGTCCTCAGTATAAGAGTAGGTTAATGCCAGGTGGCATTACATGATAAAAAAATCTTTGGACAACTCTTGGTAATTGTAATTAATAACAGTATGTGATAATAATACCACTGTAATTGAAAAATCAATTAATTAACTGTAGCAGCCAGTTGGTACATGCCTGAAACAGACTAGTATCTCTACACTCTCTCTCTATATATATACAGTATATATATATATATACCTCTTCTGTCTTTCTTTCCTTCACTCTTCCCTCTTTCATCTGCCTATGGGTGACTTTACACTCCCTCTTCTTTCTTTCCTTCATTCTTTCCTCTTCCTTCTGCCTACAGGGAACTCTACACTAAGTGACAAGCCAAATGATTTCCTGTACACCAAAAAACCATTTACTGTGCTGGGTGGTAACTATATTACCAAATTGTGGCACCTGGTGGTTTAGTGGGTAATTAAGGTGCTCCAATCAGAGTGAGCCTGTGTAGATTTATATCCAAAGAGTGGTTGGGGTTTATTGCTCATGTGATGCCATTTAGGGATGAGTGAGGCTGGTCACTCTCATCTTACATGTCAGGACCAACTTGCCTAGCTCTGGGTTCCTACGCTCTGCATGGGGCAACATAGGTTTGGATGATGGATGGAGATATATATACAGTAAAAGTCCATTAATCTGAATGGCAGTGGACCGAGAATCATTCAGATTATCAGATTTTTTGGATTTTTGGGTGGGACCCCTAAGATACTTAATTTCATGTTTAAATTGAAATTTTAACAAATGGATCACTTTTCATTCATTCATAATACAATATGGCACATATTAACATTATGTATTACACAAATTTTTTACTTAATAATGTTCTACTGAAAACATGAACTGTAATTGGTAAAAGAAAGAGATGTTATAGGTTGTTCAACTCACCATTAATGCGTAGTGTTGAAAACAGCAGTTGTAGGCAGCTAAATCCAATTAGAGAGAGTAAATCCAGGGTTGATAATAATATGCACATATTGTAAAAGCACAACTTAGCTATGCATTACTGTGGAAAATTCCTTAAACCTATGGTACAGATACAAAAGTGGTCGGTTGTTTACGAGGAGTTGCCAATCCATGCAATACCTGATCCATGACCACACCGCTCAGCACTTTGGTGCATTTGGCGCCAAGTTTGAATTTTTTAATTTTGATTTTTTTTTTACTTTTGGAGTTTCTGTCAGCCTTCTTCAAAAATTCGGATTATTGGGATTTTCGGATTATCAGTGTTCAGATTAATGGACTTCTACTGTATATATATATATATATATATATATATATATATATATATATATACAGTAATCCCTCCATTATCCGACATAATAGAGCCAAAGGCATGTCCGGATATTGGTTTTGTCCGGATATTGGTCCTGAAGCTCCAGCACTGGTTTTTCATGACCCTAACCTAACCTAACCTAAATCAGAAAACTACTTTCCTACCTCTCTAGTGGACATGTATAGCACTTATTTAGGTCCCTTTTCACATAAATAATGCATACATAGCATGAATTTATTGAATTTTAACCAAAAAATGATGATTTAGGGGTGAGTGAGTCATAGGAGCTCAGAACTTGCCAGCATAGTATAAGTAAGTATCCGACATGAAAATCATCTTTTCTCACATTTTATGCACTAAATTATTGGATACAAAGCATCAAATACAGTAAATGATGTTAATTGCTACCAGAAAAATGGTTAGGTTAGGTTAACTTAGGTTAAGTTTGGTTAGGTTAGGCTAGGTTATGACCGGACATCAAATTCACTGCTTCAACCTTTTTCATAGCTGGTGCACTTAATAACCATGCATGAAAGAATTAAATTAAAAGCAGGAAATTATGATTAACACAATGTTAGGTTAGGTTAGGTTAGGACCGGACATGAAATTCACTGCTTCAACCTTTTTTCTAGCTGTTTTACTTAAGAACCATGCATG
>JAGKTI010000918.1:0-21931 GCA_018397915.1 Birgus latro
AACAATGAATATGGCATCAGTGGTCCCCCTGCCTGGCATAAACCCAAACTGCATCTCATTGATATTCACTCTTTCTCTAATCATACCTTCTAGAACTCTCTCCATTACTTTCATTATCTGATCTAAGAGCTCTATACCTCTGTAATTTCCCCTTTCCAGGGCATCACCCTTCCCTTTGTACACATTTACAGTTACACTCTTCAGCCAATTATCTGGGACAACACACTCATATATAATCATGTTTATGAGGTCAGTGACTAACCTCATCCCAGTATCTCCTGAGGCCTTCAACATTTCGGCAGTCAACCCAGACACACCTGCCGCCTTCCCCACCCGCATCCTGCATTGCCTCACTCACAGTAGCAGCGTCAAAGGCCAAGGCCCAAACACTAGATCTGCTGGCTCCAAACCTTCCCTATCCCAATCAAACTCCTCATTCAACAACCGGCTATAATGCTTTCTCCATGCATCTTTAATATCCCCACTGTTCACCACTACCCTTCCTTCATCATTCTTCACACACTGCTCACCTACAATATCCCGATTATCCCTCTTCACCTGATTTTCCTCCCTAAAAATCATATTTTTCCTTTCTCCATGATTTAGATTATCAAGTAAAAGTCTTTGTGACTCAGACTTCGCCCTGTATACATCTCTTCCAGCCCAGTGCTTGGCAGCCAAGTACTCTTCCCTGTTACCACCCTTCTTCCATTCCCGGAAAAGCCTTCTTTTCTCCGTAACTGCGGCTTCTACACCCTCATCCCACCACCAAGTTACTTTATGTCTTCGTGGGCCTCTTGTCCAACTGCATATTGCATCGGTAACTCTCAAGAGGTTGTTCTTAAGGACCCTATACTGTTCATTAACGCCTCTATCTACGGCTCCCTGTTCAGCCACCACTCCCCTCATCTCACTATAAAAGGCATCCCTTACTGATTGGTTTCCCAGCTTCCATATTTTCCTCTTAGGTACACATGTCCTCCTTCTCATCACTCGTTCCTTAAGCACCATGTCACAGATCAACAGTTTGTGCTGCTGCACACACTCCTCGCTTCCTATAACTTTAACATCCCTCACTAACCTCCTGTCAACCCTCCTGACCAGAAAATAATTTATCTGACTACTATTTCCCCCGGACTCGTACGTAATCAACCGACTCATTCTTTTCTAAAATGTGTGTTGCACACAATCATGTCCATAGCCTCCCGAAACTCGAGTATTCTTTCCCGTTCCGCATTCCTCACACCATATGCACATCCTTCATGGACTCCTTCATAACCTTGAGCTGCTTCACCCACATGACCATTTAAATCCCCTCCCAGAACCACTACCTCATCATCGCCCATACCTCTTACTACACGTATTAAATGATCCCAAAATCTATCCTTCTCTGCGTCATGCAATCCTACCTGTGGAGCATATGCCGATATAACTAAAATCATTTTCTTACTAATAAAAATTTTCACTACTAATATCCTATCACTTACTCTCATAACATTCAAGATATATTTCACCCATTTCTCCACAACAAACACACCCACACCCCCATATCCATCAGTTCCCCCCTGCCAAAACAACTTACAGTAGCAATCCTTCCCAACAATCTTTCTGGCTGATCCACCCCTGTACTGGACTTCCTGCAAACCTGCCACATCCACCCACCTCCTACTGAATGCCTCAATGACTTCCCCTGCTCTTCCCCTCAAACTTCCCACATTCCAAGAACCCACCCTAAACCCCCTGGATGATTTGCTGTCCTCAGGCTTGCTTTGATGCTTGTACTTGTAGTTCATAGTCGGTAAGATAAAGGGGGGTAAACATTTCAAAGGCCCGACCCATTGCACAGTCCTAGGTCCAGGCAGTGGATCTGGGACCCCTGGCCCACCAGCTTACCAGTGGCTGTGGTAGTGGCCTCGGGGCATCCTGCCAGGACAGCTGCAGGGACACCCTCCAAGCGCGCCTTGGCATTCCACCTGCCCCGCCATTATACACCCACTGATAGGGCAGCCTCCTGGGGCGCTACTCCCAGGTTCGGGCCCCCTCTCTACTGAGCGGAAGCGGAAGCCTGGGAACCGCAATGCCCTGTACCCTTTAGCACAGGTTCGAGCCCCGTCTCGCCCCTGATCCATGATCTATGCTGGCGGAACCCCCGTCACGCCTCCCCCCAAAAGTCCGCCACTAGGTAGCGGCATGCCCTTGCTGGTGCCAACCCCTGTAACTTAGTGGGATATGTTGTGTGATATGTAAAGCGCATGTGGTGTAGTGCATAAGATAGTTAGAGGAAAAGTTTGGGAGAGTATGCTGGTCTACTCTCCATGTTACTGTCACACCGAAAAGGTCAGCAAAGGGGGATGGTTAGGTAGCTAGTGAAAAAGAAGCTCCAGCTCTCCCTATCTCCAGCATTCCCATTCCCCTCGGGAGTACCACCCTGTTCGGCCCGTGCTACAGAAAAAGAGTTAGGTATGGCAAAGGTGTTCACTGTTCACCAACAGCACCGGTCATTCTTGACCCTAACCTAACCTAACCCAAATCAGAAAACCACCTACCTATCTACCTCCCTACCGGACATGCATAGCACTTATTTAAGACCCCATTCACTTAAATAATTGGCACAAAGCATGAATTAATCGAATTGTAACCCAAAAAGGATGAATTTGAGGTGAGTAAGGCAGGGGTGTTCAAGAGTTGGCAGCTTAGTGTAAGTAAGTATCGGATGTGGCAGTCACTATGAAAATCATCATTTCTCACATCTTATGCACTAAAATATGGGATACAATGCATCAAATAAATAAATTGTTACCAGAAAAAGTAAGGTATGGCAAAGGTGTTCACTGTTCACCAACAGCACTAGTCATTCTTGACCCTAACCTAACCTAACCTAAATCAGAAAACCACCTACCTACCTCCCTACCAGACATGCATAGCACTTATTTAAGACCCCATTCACATAAATAATTGGCACAGAGCATGAATTAATCGAATTTTAACCCAAAAATGATGATTTTGAGGTGAGTAAGGCAGGGGTGTTCGCCGGCTGACTACATAATAAACGTAAGGAAGAGACATAATTATTACTGAGAAAATCACCTTTTCACAGCCTATGCACTCAAATTTGGGACACAAAGCATGAAGTAAATAAAATGTAACCAGAAAAATTATGATTTAGAGGTGTGTACTGCAAAAAATGTTCACCAGTTGACTAGATAGTGAACGTATGTAATAGACATGGTAATCACTGAGAAAATCACCTCTTTCCCAGCCTGTGCACTCAAATATGGGACACAAAGCTTGAAGTAAATAAAATGTAACCAGAGAATGAGGATTTAGAAGTGATTATGGAAAATATTTAGCAGTTGACAATGTTTACTTACATGTCCATGATTGTTGTTTACTCCTTGTTTGCCCCCACCTCTAAAGTTTTTACCGTGGTCATAATTGCTCTTGAAGCATGTCCAGTAATCCAGTGTTTAACTACACTTAATCCTTAGCACTGTGACTTTTGATTATTTAAACATGAACGAAAATACCGCAAACGATTGGACAGCTGTCCACTGTTCAAGCGAGTTGAGATAGAACTAGGAGGAGGGGGTTAGGGCGGGAAGGGAGCTAGTTGGCGTGCGTGGGAAATTCAAACTGACGTGGTCGGAAAAAATCTGATTTTTTTGTTTGTTTTTTTGCAATTTTTCGGGTTTCGGCCATCAGCCCACGATATCCAAATAGTGATGTAACCGATTAGTGATCGTCTAGATGGTAGAGAGATTACTTACAGATATATTTATGTTTGTATGTATGTATAGAGAGAGAGAATCCTGATCTAATTTATTTTGCGTTGTCAGGTGATGAAGAAGCAGCGCAGTGGGCACAGCCGTGGTGACAGTTGCGGTGGCGGAGGAGGTGAAAGTGATGCGGCCAGTACAACATCATCATCATCACGCCGGGGCTCAGTCGATGCTGCACGGTGGAGTGCCCATGCCTCACCACCCGTCACCCCACGTCAGTCCGTTGATCTGGGCTCCATGACACGTAGCCTGGTTGAAACGCGACCCACCCATGAAGCACCTATGGCCATGAGTCGTGCTAAGTCCTATGAGAAGGGAGGGGTTTGGGCTGCTGCTCCACCCCCAGCCCCGCCTCCCAACCCCAATTACGAGACCATTCCCCAGCAGTACCCTGGGTCAGACCCCGGGTATGAGACAGTAAAGACCAGTGAGCCGGCATATGCTAGTGTGGAGCGCCCTGATGATCACTACCCAGGTTATGAGACTGTGAAGGCCACATCAGATCTTGACTCGGAATCTGGATATGAGACTCTGAAGCACCGGCAGGATGAGCCAGGGTATGAGACTGTGACTGGGCAGACAGTCACCCACCCGCCTTCAGAGCCGGGGTATGAAACAGTAACTCAGGAGGAGCCAGGCTATGAGACTGTCACCCACCCTAGGCCAGACCCAGGCTATGAGGAGCTAAAGTTCACCAGTCGTCGCTCCAGCCAGGGCGAGATGGAACCAGGGTACGAGATAGTTAAGGAAGCTCAGACAGAGGGAACTTATGAGTTAGTGCGAGACTATGATACCCAGGGCACTCCAGCATTCAGCAACCAAGAGCCAATAGGGCCACTTTATGCTACTGTGCACAAGTCCCCCACTACCACAAGTTCACCCCAAACATTGGCACAGACCCAGCCAGTCCCTCCTCCTCAATCTCAGGAGTCACAAGCAAGGAAGGACTCAGAAAAGGATCTGAATCTGCCCTTGACAAAACTAGTTGACATACCCCCTGAAAGAACCTCACCCACCACCACACAAAGTCCAAAGGCTGCCTCTCCCAGCACCAAGAGTCCAGACAAGTCATCTCCTGTGTCAGATAAGAGCTCTAAAGGATCGCCATTGTCTAGGAAGAACTCCAGGGCGTCATCAGCTAAGAGTCCAGCTGGGTCACCACCAGCAGTAAAGAGTCCAATAGCCTCCCAGCCAGTTTTGCAGACTCCTGAGCAAGATTCACCTCCTATGATGAAGAGTCCAAGCCCTGATATAGAGTCACCACCAGCCCGTAAGAGTCCAGAAAGCTCCCCACCAGCTCTTCTGAGTCTAGATAAGGAATCTCCACCAATAATGAAGAGTCCCAGTCCAGATATAGAGTTACCACCTGTATGTAAAAGTCCTAAGAGTTCCCCACCAGCTCTGCCAAGTCCAGATAGGGAATCCCCACCAATGATGAAGAGTCCCAGTCCAGATCTTGACATACCAGCAGCTCGGAAGAGTCCAAGGGCATCTCCCCCAGCAGCACACAGTCCAGGCAAGGAGACTTCGCTCCTGATGAAGAGTCCTAGTCTGGATGTAGAGCCACCCCCTCCAGGCCAGGAAAGTCCTTCCATGACCAAGAGCCCAAGTCCAGACCTGGAAGTGAGCTGCACTCAGCAGGAAGGGCTGAATAAAGGAGCTGGAGTGACTAAATCTGTTGGATTTGATGTTGCAGCTTTGAGTAGGAAGTCATCGTCTTCTTCATCACAGTCAGAATCACCAGTGCAAGCAACTGCACCTACAACATTACCAGCAACAGCACCCACAAAGTTAATATCTGGGGCTGGTGTGGGTGAGAGTGAGAATGTGGGTATAGAGAGCACTTCCTCAATACAGCTGGACTTTCCACCATCAGTACCCTCTCAGCTAGTGACTCAGGACCTTGATATGGAAGCCACCACATCCTTCTCTGAGGAAGGTGGGCCAGAGGGCATCCCTGCTGGACTGAATGACAACCTGGAAGAGTCCTCCGCTCCTACCGTGTCTGAGGAGGCTGAGACGCTTCCAATGGGTCCTGCCCCACCAGAGGTATGTGGGGGGGAGCGTGAGGCCTCTCCCCTGGCCTTCAGTAGCTTGGGGTCTGAGGACTTACCACCCCCATTAGCTGCTGAAGAGGCGCATACTCAGCCCCAAGAGACAGTCAACCCACTTTACTTGCTGGATGACCTGAATGGTGGTGACCAGACAATGATGGTGGGCCCTGATGCTGGTCAGGAGGAGCCAGGCATGTTGCTCTGTGGTGACCTGCCCCCCCCCCCACCCCCTGACCTCCCTCAACAGGATAATGTGTTCACTAATGACCTCCCACCCCCAATGCCAGAATCCTCCCCGATGATGCCTCGCACAAGCACCCTGTGTGATGATGAAGCCCCACCTCCTCTGGTGCCTCCGGGTGAGGTAGAGGGATTGGAGGATCTCATGGGCTTGGGATCGGGGGCAGGGGCTGGCTCATCCTCATCGGGCAGCACTGCAGGTCAGCCCGGCAGCCTCCATGCTAATTCTGACAAAGATTCAGACTCACCGCAAGATCCCTCTGGACTGGAGGGAGCTGCAGAAGATCTTCCACCCCCACCTCCCCTCTCAGAGACCACAGCCAACCGGGAATCAGATGAAGAGGTGGATAATTCTGTATCATCTGGTTATGAGCAAGGCTTCACGGCGAGTGGTGTCACAGTCACCGTCAATCCAATCTCTGATCCTGAAGATAGTGAGGGCTCACCTGTGTCTGTTCTTCCTCCCCCTCCTCCACCCCCTTCGGAGGCAACTGATCTCCCTTCTGACATAGCTTCCCAGTCAGATCTCCCTTCTGATGCCCCTGCACCTGTACCTGACCTTCCATCTGATATACCCTCCCAGTGTGACCTTCCTTCTGATGTACCACCCCAACCTGACCTTTCATCTGATGTGCCTCACCCTGACCTCCCTTCATCTGACACCCCCCACCCCTTGCCACCACCACTGTCTGACACCCCAGAACTTCCACCACCACCTCCATCTGACACATCCCAGCCCATTTCTGACACCTCCCAGTCCCCTCCACCACCTTCATCTGACACTCCTCAGCCACCACCCCCACCACCTGTAGACACCCCAGAGCCTCCACCACTCTCTGATACCCCACAGCCACCTCCACCACCTCCAACTGACACTTCTCAACCACCACCACCACCACCACCACCACCCCCAGTTGACACTTTTCAACCACTTCCACCTCCCTCTCCAGTCGTGGCAGTGGGTAGTCAAAGCAGCAGCAGTGGATCAGGGAGTCAGGATACTGGGAGTGGCAGCGCTGAGAGTGTGGTTACTGCCGGGACTGGGACAGGACAGGACCAAGCCCCCTCTGATTCCTCCCCAGGTCCCCCTGAAACCCAAAACTTGGATCAACACGAGCAAATCACGCCCGTCTAAACATTACTGTCTTACCCTTCATCTGTCTGACAAGAGGGTGGCTGTTAGAATGACGAAGGGCAATACTGGAGCATGTCAGACTCATCGTCCAGCCCTCCGAGATTCACAGCTTAGACCTGAGAGACATCATAACCTGCATGACTCTCAACTTGGGGCTCTGAGACTTGCAGCTGACCTCCATGACTCGGCTTAGACCTGTGAGATTCGCAGCTTAGACCACTGATACTTGTAACATACAGTAAACCAGAAGACCACCAAGACTCACAGCTTAGGCCTCAGAGACCCGCAGACTAAGCATATCTCATATGTCACCAGTCCAGGTCACACTTTACTTCCTCACTTTTCTGAGATCTGGAGATAAGTGAGTGGCTGTAAAAAAGACTGAAGAGAGGCTGCATATTTCGACAAGTTAGAAGGCAGGATGGGTGATGAGTTCTGGTCCCCCTCCATAGTTACTGCTACTGTATTATTACCTACTCTGTCCTGTCCCTGTGGCTGTTTCTTAGTATTGTATTCTAGGTGACAGAGGAGGCTTCATAACACCTTGTCTGAAGCAGTTTATTATGCATATTAAACCGTAATATTCTCTTCTTTGTTGCTTATGTCATATTGATACTGATGTAGTTTACATGGGTAACATGTAAGAAGATGTAGAGTTGTACTGTGTAGTATACATCACTAAGGAAGAGGTGTTATAAAATCTCCAACGCCACTTAGAATATGGCCCACAGTTAGGCCATAAGGAGGAAAACATATATCATACAGTAGTTGTGTCCTCAGCCCCACCCACCCATATACCCACCTATTCTCCCTATCAGGATAAAAACAGGCAATTTCGTGGACCATCTCAGTTAGGCAATGCTGCTGATAATGGGACTTATTATCTCCGGTAGCTGCTGGCTGTGACGTATTGATATTATAGTTCTCCAGGGGTCGTGTTTATAAAGGATCCTAACCAGTTTACTTGATAAGAAAGTCTCCTTAATGGATCCTGTCTAACCAGTTTACTGGATAAGTCTCCGTAACAGCTTTCACCCCCCCCCCCCCACACACACACTACTATTGACTTTTAAGTGTCTCCATAGGTTAGATATTATTGAAGACTTTTTTTTTACTCAGTTTGACTTTGTAGTGTTTGATAACCATGAGTGTAGACAGACATACATTAGTCACTTTAATTTGATTGTGTAGTAATTGTTAGTTGTACGAGTATATACATACGGTGTTATACACAACTAAGGCTTAGGTGAGTTTATAGATACGACCCCGGGTTAGGTAGGACGAGTTATGTTCTCCTCAATAGGCTAAGCAGACTAATTTACTCAAGTAGTGAAGTTGATAACGATTTCCAGTTTTTTGCACTTTTCCACAGGTGGATGGCAGGTAGACTGGTATTGAAATTGGCATTTTGTACCAAAGGATAATTTTCATATGCAGTATATATTTCCCCTGATCATATTTCTAACCTCATGTCAAGTGAGTCAGTGAGTGGTTCGTCATCACTTTACATTTTTAAGATGAAAATGTGTTTGTAAAATGCAGATGGTAAAGAATTATTATTATTATTACGATGGATTATTTATATTATTATTATTAAGCTTCGCCATATAAATGGCTAAGCCTCTTGTTTTGTCAGTATTGTTATTATTTTTCTTTGCACTTTTATTTCTTCGATCTTGACGATTAGACATGGAGGTACCCTAGGGTAACCCAAGTCCTTGTGCCAAATATAAATGACCTCGACATATTTTTTGAAGGTGATATAATCATTTTTGTTCAAAAAATTGCATATTTGAAATTGAAATATCTGAGGAACAAATTGACATAAAGCTATTTGGTTAAAAATCCATTGATAAAAACATATGCTGATTAATTTGGACTAATATTTTGCCATTTAGCCTAGTGGAAAGTACTAAATTCAAATCTGCTCAGTTTTTTCTTTGCAACACGTTTTAGAGAAAACCATAAAAGCTTTAAAGCTATAACTTTCCAGATATATAGCTGTGGTTCCTCTTATAGTCTGCACGGAATATGGTTACAGGTAAGCATACAGTTAGCCAGTTATTGAGACAAACGTAAAATTTGCACATGCTTTCTTCATCACTTTTGTCTTCAGATCTCTTGTTGTTGGTACACAAGAAGTTACCTTAGGGTCTTCAGATCTTGTTTATATTACACATACCTTAAAGACCATTAATAGTTATGGTGAAGCTTCCTTATTGTGGTTACACAGTAAGAATAGGTAACTTATTATTATTATTATTATGTATATTAATATTATTATTAATTATATTATTATTATTATTTAATCACTGACTTGGTGCAGCTCATTCGTAGCATAAGAACAATTGAGCATGGTGTGTATGTCTCAAAGTTTTTGCAGGACTGGCAGCTTTAGAGTAATAACTGGATCTCAGAGTAGTAACAACAAGTCCTTGTTAAAAGTTTCTCTTTGTCCCTTTTTTGCTACTATTATATCTGCAGTATATTATGGAAAAATTCATCATTAATCCACTGAGGCCAGGTATGTCTTTTTTGTTTAATTCTTTCCATCTTCTAATTATTTGATTCAACTCAGGATACAATATTCATACTGAAGGGAATAGATTATAGCATTGATAAATCCCTTAAGTATGAAAGGCCTTTCCAGGGTTGAATAAAATAGTCTGGTATCAGCAAGAGTAAACTGAAAAGGACATGACTCAGAAGTATGGGGTTAAAGCTCCATTGCTACATGTACAGAAGATTCCTTACATTTCCACAATTTAAAGTACCAGTTCTATGGAAAAGAAAAGTTGTGGTATCATGGAATAATGTGTATCCCTGACTTGTAACGAGGACTTTTGTTAACACTAGCAGTATGGCCGATCAGTGTTGCATCAAGTGTATGAGAAGATGAGTTTATGCAATCTGTTGCCAAAGTTCCTGTTTTAATGTGACAAAGGGCTGTATTTTCATTGGCTTAAGGTGACTTTCTTACATCTCTTCCTGAGCAGGTCACAACACATCTCATTTAGCAATTTTTTGATTATTACGTCTGTTATTATTTCCTTGTATGCTGTTTCTGTCTTCATTATATCAACATAGATTACATAATTAATATATTTGAAAGTATCATATTACATGATATTATGCTATGTATTTTATTTAGAGCATACCTTCATTATGTCCGGATACTGTAGTTGCATAAATAACATACAGAAATATATTTGTATACCAGATACCTTTGTTTTGTATGGTATTGTATTGCATTTGTATTGTACTCGTATTGTATCTTTTTTGTCAATGTAAATTTCAGAAATAGCATACAAAAATATACCAGCCTACCAGATACTGAAATAGACTGGTAAGGAAGAGGTGGCAGAGAGCTTCCATAATGAACCTAAATACAGCCCAGAGAGGCAGGTCAAAGCTTTATTACTCACGGTCGTATTCTAAGTGGCTGTGGAGATTTTGTAACATTTCAGCTGTAGCAGTTTATTCTGTACGCTCTCCGTAGTGCCCTCTTGTATGTTATTGATTTAAATAGTGTCATTGTTAAAACAATATAAAAAACATACAAGAGAAAGTTCAAGTGTAACTTTCTGTATAAATCATCAAGGAAAAGGTCCTACAGAACCTCCTTTGCCGCCTAGGGTACAACCCTCAAACTAACCTACTGTGTGTTCACTACTATACTTGTAAAGCTCGGTATGCTGTAATTTATCCTGTGTGTAAGTTGGCTTAGGCAGTCAGACATAAGTACTGATTTAAACCCTGTGATCTGGTGATGTCTTTATTTATTTATTTTTTTTTTTTATTTTTTTTTTTTTACCTTTTAAATAGGTTACTCTTGTTACTTCAGGATGATTGTCTTCATCTAAGGAAAAGATTCGTAGTTGTGAAGGGGTCAGTTAAGGCAGTATCTGAACTCTCCATCTCAAAAAGTTCCCCCAAGCTGAATAGAATGGCCAGAAGATATAAGGCATAAGATAAACAAGACATCAGCAGATTGAAGGGTTCTGACCTTCTTAAATCAGTCATATGGTCAGTTGCTTTCGTAGTGCAGCTTGCTCTAATTTGACTCTGCCATTTTCTTACCTTTTTTGGATGTATGAGGATTGCACTAATAAGGCTTCCTCGGTAGAGAGATAGGACATATATTCTCAAAGACTCTGGCAGTTGCAGAGTCATCAGGTGGTATTCTTAAAACTGAGTATGCTAAGGTGTAAGTAACAAGAGGGATAATATCAAATATTGTTGTAGGTTTGCCTTCCACTTCCCAATCTCAGTTGTAGGAGTATGGCCAACAGATTCCAAGCTCAGTTGCACCTCTGTATTTGTACTGCATTAGCTGTTGTCTCTCTCACTTTCCATTTCCTGTGGCTTTGAGTGCTAAAGTCTTGTAGCATCGAGTGCTAAAGCCCTGTCGTTTTGAGTGCTCAGGCCCTGTGGCTTTTAGTGCTCAGGCCCTGTGGCTCCAAATGACCAGGTCCTGTTGCTTTGAGAACTCAGGTCCTGCAGCTTGAAGTGCTCAGGCCATGTAGCTTTGTATGTCTAGGCCCAGTGACTTTAAGTGCTCAGGCAGTGGTTAGTGTTGTTGTAGTGACAAGCACAATTTACCTCTCTCTGTCAACCCATGAGATGTAGTGCAAAGTTTAAGTGGTTGTGTGGGACAAAAACATGCACTGAATACAAATGTATGGCCTCATCTGTATTATTATTATTATTATTTTTTTTTTTTTTATTATTTTTTCTTTACATTGACCTTTATAAAATTCAGAGCATGAAGGGGTAGGTAAGCCCCTCAGATTGTGTGGTTATTGGCCACCTTGTTAGGATAAGGTGTGGTTAGCCTGCATACCATGGTTCGTAACATAGATGACAGTGTGGTAGAAAGGTGGTGCACATTTCATCCCAGTGTTTGACAGATAGACACCTGGTGGTTTGGTGGTAGAGCACTTGGGTCAGAATGTAATATGGTTTAAATGCTACAATTCTGATCCTAAAATGCTACCAGGGCATAGGTTGTTTCCCTACTCTTACTGTTATGGACTGTGGTAGCCTAGTCTGAGGCCCTTACACTCCAAAAAGAACAAAGTGGGATTGACAGTAACCATTATCCAGATAAAATAACCATAAACATTTGGTGATTGCCTTGCTTCTCATGAATCTGATTTTAACCCCTAGATTGTGGTATGGCTGCTAGATTACACTGTATCTTTGGTGTGCGAGACTTGAGGTAAATGACTTTTTTCACTTCAAGACTTTTCAAAGAAATACTTACTCTGGATAAATATAGATTCATACACAAGTAAATCAATCTTCATTCTTACAAATGAAATAGACTGAAAGAATTTAGGTGCTCTTGCAGACTGTAGGTGTCTCCTTTAGTTGCAGTGGTGCATTGAAGGTACCATGTTTTTGGCCATTGAAGCATTTTAGCCACCACCATCACCACATGACACAAAGGTTGCTTCACCTCATGTGTGGCCATTTGTCAGACATAAACACGCAGTACTTGCCATAAGGAACCACAGAAATTCTGACTCCTCAAGCATGAGCACACACTTCATGCATAACAAAACACAGAAACTCTCAAATATTAGGCAAAATTCTGAGAGGCACCCCACAGAATACTAGATATGCCCACTGAAAGGCATGTCACAGCCAAGGGGTTAAGAAGTAGTCGATTGTCTTTCGTGAGTAATGCTTGACTGAATTATCTCTGAATGTACAGTACATCTGTTATGACTGATCATTAAATTTCAAATATCATTTCTAGTGTTCACTTCAGAAAACTGTTTCCTTAAGGTTTTCGTGAATGGTCACTGATAAATTGCATACAGTGGTACCTTGTTAAACTGAACCACTATTGGTACATACTTTTAAATGTTTCAGCATCAAGGCATCAGTTTTTATTATATGCATACCGTCTTGATGGTTTAATTCAGCTTTGGCTGGACTTCTGAAGTTGGTGGGATTAGGTACAACCTTCATTAAGGCCTTCACTGTTAGAGACCCTTCCAAAGTTGAATATTATTATTTGGTTGTTGTAAGAATATTATAAGACACTCTAGGGCTGAAATAGATAAGTTCTGAAGGATTTTGAAAATTTTGAGAATTTTAAGAAAGATTATCTTGAAATTATTATTTTGAAAGATAAAGATGCTCGCAATAGAGGAGGTTTGAAATGATTTCATACATTGGACTGTTTATTTACATTTTGTATGTATTGGATGCCCTTTTATTCTGGTATTTCATTATTTTGGCCTTTGTACCTAAGTATAGTTCATGTTCCAGGTTTGTTATACTGTACTTGTTATTGTTCCACCTTACGGTGCATATGTGTACCAGGGCTTTGGTAATCTCAAGTAATGCTGTAGTCTGACAGGAAAATAAGATAACTTTAGATAAAGGCTGTTTATAAATAGCATTATTTTCACCTGTTACTGAATGTACAACCCCTTGCAATAATCTTGTTTCATTGTGCCATTTATCAATCAGTTTTGATAATGCCAGAATGAAAGGGCATGCTGTAGTTGAAATTGGCCAGATATCTCAACCTTTAATGTTATATATACACAAAAGTTATATTTTGATACCTCTTATTGCTAAGTGATTCCTGCCTGTTTTAAATTGCTGTTCAGTATTAGAAACACACAGTATTAATATTGTTATTTGATTCAGGAAGAAGAGGTCTGGGTGAGGATTAGTGTTTGATTTACAATCCAAATAATCAGTTTTCTTCTATTTGAAAAGGAAGAGATTCCTGTCCCTCATAAAGACTTGCTGAGTCATTCAAAAAAGTGTGAAACATTAAAGGAAAAATATCCTCTTGAGTTATGTGTACTGTGGGCTAGTGAGTTCTGAGTTAATGAGGTCCCACTGCATGGTGTAAGTTGGATAGGTTCAAGTACTGCAGTGACTCTTTGAATGTGTGATAGCAGCAGTGCTGGGTGACTGGTGAGTGGAAAGCAGTGTTCAGTAGATGGCTGGCAGTGTTTCAGACCATATCACTCAGTTAAGTGAATCCACATTTACTCATCAGCTGTAGTTGCTGATTTTGGTAGACTCGCTCAAGTGTACGGTGGACAAATGCAAATTATGTTACTTGTGTTATTTTAGATTTTGTTGTACGAATGTAGGTGTATAAGCACTTTGATGTGAAAAAAAACAACCCCAGGCCTTTATCTACAAGCTTATTTTAAAAGCAGTGGAGCCTTATTTAGCGTATCCAGTGGGAGAGTAGATGGGAGAGTAACCAAAAGTGAATGTGGTACCAGTAAAAATTTAATGTGTTAACATAGGTTACAGTTATAAGATTTGTCAGAGTGCAGTACTGTATCTTTTAGACAGCTAAATGTAAATGGATGTGATTATTGTTTTTTATTGTAAGGCAGCTTGATATACCAACAGATTATGAACTTGTGTTCATAAGTGTAATGTTGTTGTGTGGAGTCTTTGGGCTGTATTTCCAGTTGGTATTGGAGATTTCATAGTGCCTCTTTCTCAGTGATTTATTTTGAATGTTACACGTTGTTTGAGATTTTGTAACACCTTTTGCGCACTGACTTACATTCTATGTCACACAGCATTGGATATGTCATAGCATCTCTTTCTCAGCAATTAATTTTGCGTGTAGCAGCTGTTGCTCAGTGGGTTAGAGCACTCCGCTCTGACCAAAGGGTCGGAGGATCGAATCCACCCAAGGGTCATTCGTAGACATCAGAAAGGGCATCCGGTCACAAAATGCTACATGCTCCAATCCAGAAGTCCTTTGTTCAGGGGCAATGCCTTAGCCCTTCGGGGATACCAGGCGTAAAACCATTCCCCCCCCCCCCCCCATGACACCTTGATAGTCCTCGGGCATGAGACTGATTAGATATAAACAGATTTATGTTGCATGCATGGGAAAATAAGGTGTAAGATGGAGAAGGAACTGCCACGGAGGAAGCACTATGAAGTTTTTTGTGCCAGCCATAGTACGGCCTTCTGTCTCATTCATATTGAGAGCGTCCGCACTGCCAGACTGTCATAGCCATAGATTTCGTAACAAATGGTATTGGATATGTGTGTAGTGAATTTGTTGAAGTACAGTCACAATCAAAAGAACCTTCACGTTCCCCCCACCCAGCATTATGATTATAAGTCTAACACATAGATAGTACTCTTTGTTAAGGAGGTAAGAAAATCCATGGATGGCATGAGAGAAGGTGGATGTAGAGATGAAGGCAGAAGTTTGACATTAAAGGAGAAGGAGAAATATAGATGATGGACAGGAAAGTGGATGGAAAATAAGAGGAGTTTAACTTATGGCGATGGAAATACAGTATATGGGTAATTGGAGAGAGGAAGGAGTTTGGCATTAATGGAGTAGGAGATATATGCACAGCAGGATGTGAGGGTGGATAGAAAAATGAAGGACAGAACACCAGTTATGTGTTATGGTTGTAAGCAGAATTATGGAGGGGGGACCTTTGGCACGCTTATGCCTGTGATTGTACATCTGTCAGAAACATTGGCAAGCAGTCATATTATTTTGCTGAAGGCTTGTAGCATTAAATAGTCCATGTGCCAAAAGAAATAACCCTTGTTGTGTGTCTTGTGACCTGCTCTTGTTTTTTTTTCACTACAATGATATTATTGTTATTCTATTCTGGCTGCTACCAAATGATTTTGGTCAGCTTTGGAATGATTTCTTGTATGAAAGGGGTTAGTGAAAGTTACTGTGTAACCCCTCCAGTTCAAAGAGTCTCTCCCAAGGAGACAGAAAGATCCAGTGTGTGGAAGGGATTAGTAAAAGAATAGGCTACTGCCCAACCCTTTCATTTTCAAAAATCTTTCCCAACCAGGAAAGTTTCCCAGGTGGGACTAATACTGTTGTCTGACCCATCCAGTTTGAGAGGTCTCTTCCAAGCTGAATAAAAGCATCTGACAGTAACAAGAATAAATCAGAAATGACGTCTTCGGGTGGAAGGGTTTAAACTTAGTGTATGGCATTTTCATCTGTAATTTCCCCCCACCTCTTCATTATGGAGAGTTGGAGCTCATTTGGGTATAACAATGAGTACTTGTTCTTCACTGTAATGATGTATATTCTAAGTTTTTCTTGCTTCCACTAGACAGTTTTACTGTGCTAAGGAGGGACTTTTCTTTCTACTGGAGGAGGTCCGGATGATGATGATGTTAGATGTAACCTTCATTTACCCCTTCAGCACGAGAGGTCTCTGCAAAGCTGAATAAAATCATGTGGAGGTAAATAAAATAAAATTTAGGTATGCATCAGTGGATTGAAGGAATTTAGGGCTTTACAAAATTTGCTTACGTCCAGATCTTGCACAGGAGCGAATGGTGAGAGTCCGGTGTTGTGTGAAGTCCTCATTATTTCTTTTGTTTATATATTTTTTCATTTTTGTCCTCAGTACATTATAGAAACATTGCCCATTAAAGTTTGGTTGCCACCTGTATAGCTGATTGGGCAGTTTCCCTTGATTTTCAGTACCATTTATATAGGAAAAGTTATGATATTTTGGAGCACATCTCTAACTTAACAGTGTAATGTGGACTGCCTATGTTATTATTATTTTTTTCCCTTGTGTAGAAAGCAGTGACATTTGTTATACCACTTTTAGCCTGAGAGCATCATTTTATTTTATTCTTACTATCTCCAGAATGTTAGTCACAAACACATACACTCCAACAATGCAGATTTCCTCGTGTACTTAAAAACCTTCTACAGCTATACGATACAGGTACCTGTGTGTGAAGCATTGGGTGGCTATGGGTCAGTTCTCCAGTGGCACAGAGGTGTTCCTTGGCACTGTGGATCAGTTGGTCTTCAGGACCCATGAAACACAACTTAAATGTGTGTTATAGAGTTGCATGCACTTGTCAGGCTTGTGTAGTCTGGCTGCTACAGCATGTAGACATCTCCACAGGCTACTTTATTTGGGTATGGGGAGACTTGGAATTGAAGGAGTTTGATACAGCCATCTCTATTCCCCTCACTAAAAGCAGGTCTTCCCATGTTGAATAAAGTCATGTGAATTATTTTATTTAACATAGGGAAGGCTTTTCTTATTGAAGAGATTAGTGAAGGCTTTAACTCTTCTATTTAAAAAAATATATAAATTGAATAAAATTACTGGTAGATAGCATGAATTAAAAAAATGATGTCCTGGTGTTGAAGAGGTTACTTTTGTGTCGATATAATTCAATGTTGACAAAAGAAATGCTTCCTTCCTTCAATGTGTGCAAGTCACGCAGACTGTCGTAGTACCTGAACGTATGATTTCCCAATATACACAGCTACAGTATATTTACTTGCAGTTTTATTTATAGGCTAATAGCTAAGTTACAGAAATAGATGTTTATAATAATGGGATATGGCAGTTTTATTTATAGGCTGATCACTGAATAACAGAAATAAATGTTTGTATTCACAGGATATATATCAGTGTAAATGGTGCATATATGTATCATTTCTGCAAGCTTTATGTAAGATTAATATGTAGGGCTGACTTAATTGTAGTGTTAACTCCTAGACTCCCATGATTTCTCTCTCTCCAACCACCAGGCAGTTATATTCATGTTTGGAGAATCTTCTCAGAATGGAAGGGTTAAATAAGGCCTTCACTAACTCCTTCACTACTGTAGATCTGTCAGAAATTGAATAAAAGTATCTGGTGGTAATGAGAATAAAATGCATCACTGGACTGAAGGGGTTAAGTGTAATGTAAAAAAAAAAAAAAAAAAAAAAAAGAGCTGCTTCCATAACATATAGCCAAATTAGTCCCTCCCAGCTCTGTTTTGTCTCGTACCATAGAGTTTTATGTTACCGAGCCAAAGCTTTGTATGTACACATGCACATTAGTGATGGACCTTAGTCCTTTCAGCATGGTGATGTCTTTTGTATTATATTCTTGTTACCACCAGACAATTGTATTCAACTTTGGTTTGGAAGAAGGGAGTGGAGTAGTATATTGGTGAGAGAGAAGGAAGAGGAATGTCTAAGAGAGTGAGAGAAGCCAAGTTTGGCAGGAGGCAGCTCTGTCATGGACATTTCCCACTGGGGGGTTCCCAGGATGGAGTAAAGCATCAGATGAGATGAGATGCCTGATAGAGAAGGGGTTAATAAAGGCTGTAGCTAACCCCTCCAGTTAAAAATATTTATCATAAGTTGAATAAAGTAGTAAGTAGACAGCAAGAACAAAATATAAATGACTTCCCTGGGTTGAAGGGATTAGCTAATACTGTATGTATACATTTACACAATCTCTGCACCCTTGCACATACACTGACCCTGTAGATGTGAGTTATGTTGTACAGTACTTATTTATTCTGTAGGCAGGTTACCCCTTCCTCCACTATTGTTTATTGTTGCTGGTGCTAAACATTGCTTGTATATAGCTCAAGATATCTAAAATTTTATATCTTATAGTTTTTTTTATTTCCTTGAATTTATTCAAGGAATTGTATTATATATAATAATTTCTGCCCTTAGATTTGTAAGTTTTTGTTACTTGCATTTTTCATTTCTGTATACTGGTAATTTAATTTTAATTCATTTGTTTAACTCATCAATGATATTTCCATGTTATTTGTGAAAATGATTGACCTAGTTTTAGCTCCTCTTTGTATCCATTTCTGTGTTTCTTTATGTACTATTGTGGTACTTAAAATATATTATGCTGTAGTGTTGTACAGTATCCACAGATCACTGTTTGATATATTGAGTTGCTGCTGCTGGTGACCTGAGCTGATGTAAGGAGATAACTGGAGCTGAGGCCTCAAGTTTGACAACCTCACACTGAAACAAGTTTTGATTTATGTTGGAAGCAAAATCGGTTAAGGTCATCACTATCTTTCGTACCGGGTTACTTAAAGGCAGTAAAGGTTGCAGTTTCACTCTTGAACTCCAGATCATTAGAAATAGCTTTGATAAAAATCAGTATTCTTACAGAACACCAGATCATTAGAAATAGCTTTAATAAAATCAGTATTCTTACAGAACTCCAGATCATTAGAAATAGCTTTGTTAAAAATCAGTATTCTTACAGAACTCCAGATCATTAGAAATAGCTTTAATAAAATCAGTATTCTGCTTAATTGATTAAAATACAGTAACTAGTTTAATGGCAGTTTGAAACCCTTTGGTAATTACTAATCAGTGTGCAGCTGTTTTAGCAGACTTTACTTTGTCATTTTATACGTGTTACAAATGGAGGTACCAGTAATACAGAGTGTCAGGCATATTGTCACCCTCATAAAGAAACTGCCTAAGTAATTTTTCGGCGATTTCTGGATTTTTGCCTAAATCAATTCTTCATCACGTGGCGCACCTATTGATATAGCTGCCTTTGTCAGATCTAGGGTGTGAGTAGATAAATATTAAATTCATATGAAAGTCAAGAATATGAGTTTTTTTTTTTTTATTTCCTGAAAAGTAGAAAAAATGACTTAAGCAGCTTCTTTATGAGAGTGATGATATATAAGAAAGGTTTGGGTTTGATTATGTTGTGTGTAATGGTAGTGGCAACAGCAGCAGTACGTCACTTAATACTAGTCTTAACCAAGGTCGCTCTGTACTGTTATCGTAATGTCATGCGCATTTAAACATTGTTATTATTCTCACAGTACCAGTCCGTAGTTGGTTAGTGAACAGTCTTACAAAGTTATATAGTTTTATGTTATGTTTCTGTGTGTAGTGTGTCTCCTCTGGTTATGTTGTAAAAATCAGAGGGATGTGTTCTCATCAGCTCAGAGGGCTCATTACACCTCTATAGTGAATATATATATATATATATAATCTGTAAACTACAAGAGAATTTAGTCATAGTTTCTGGATATGCAGTATATACAATCCACATCAATATAAGAAAAAGAAAAATAGCATACAAGAGAATATTCACCAATAATGTGTCAGGAGTACCTTGATATGGCTTGGTTGTGTGGAAAGAATGGAGGGTGAGAGATTGACCAGGAGAGTTTATGTGTGTGAAGTGGAGGGAGAAAGGGGACAGGGAGGTTGAATTCAATATGGAGGTTGGAATGATGAGGTTAGCATGAGATGGAGTGAGGGCAGTCTGACAGCAGAGGGCAGGGCTTCATGGAAGCAGTCTGTTTATGGATACCCCCTCCAGGATTAAGACGTCTGGCGAAGTTAGGGTGGTATATATAATACTGTATGTAGAATGAATAGGGAAGCAAGAGGTGCCAGAAAGTGTCCTTAGCTTTTGAAAATACATCCCAAAGTCACAGTGTCTCTGGCTGTGCCCATTTCACTAAACTTCTTGGTGTCTGATTTTTGAACCACATGTTTTGAATAAAAATATGAAATGTGTCTGAAACAATTTACCAAGAAAGGAAGAAAATAAAGCAAAAAGTTAAGCTGTATATGATATTTTGGTTTTATGTTTATCTTTTGTTTTTTAAATACAGTATATATATATACACACACACACACACACACACACACACACACACACACACACACACACCTTGGACCCAATTAGCATGTGATCAAACGGCACAGTTCGCTAATAGCACGAATTGTCGCTCAATATCCACAGCGTCTGAAATTAACAATGCTAGTGAAGCCACCACAACAAAAGATGTGATTACTGTCTATCGAGAACGCATTACAGGAGACGAGACAAGAGAAGGTTACACCGATGCCAGCAACACCAGGAGAGCTCTCCGTGATGCAGATCAGCCGAATCTTGGCTGCTGTAGATGTCTTAACCCATTTGCTGCGGTGGCCATGACAACAATTTATGTGCTCAGTGCTGAGAAATGGGGAAAAAATGCTGTTTCAACTCGTGTTTTAACCCACCTGTCCATAATCTGAAGAGCTAAAATTTTTGTTAGACAACCTTTGATCTTTCTACCATCATTTGCAACAAACTGCATATTCATAGGTACTCCCAGCCCAGAGAATGATTTGAGAGAATACAAGATGTGTTTTGACCATTTGACACGGGAAGTAGCTCAGCGAGGGGGAAATTTTCCATCAAACCACAAGATGTGTTTTGTACAAAATAGGGTTACTGCCACGTTATCTCATCACAATAATTACATTCATTCAGTAATTACAATAATAATAATAATTAAAAAAAACACTTCTAGCTAGTCTCGTATAATTTTATTGCGATATTCCAGTGTTTATGCTAGACTTTAGCGAAACTAGCAATGTGAGGAAAATCATTACAAACTTTATCAAACTTCATGACTTTTATATCCACTTACTTTTATCAAACTTATCGATATAATGACATGAGTCATTTCATTGCATGGCTGCTCAGTTTGCAATCGTAAAAATGTTCGGTAGCTAATTGACTTAGCATATGATTTCACTGATTATTGCAGAAGTATCACTAAATCATTTGTAGTTTATCGCAGTAATTCACAATGTAAAATAACACTTTCAGCCAGTCTTGTAAGATTTTAGTGCGATTTGGATGTGTGTTGCTTCGTGGTGTATTATTTACAAAAGAGAGAGAGAGAGTGAGGCAGCAAACCTGTTCAGACCTGCTCATCGAGGGTATGTGTTCATGTGTACATGTATGGACGTATATTGTTAATAAGTAGTTGGGTAATTATCAGTTTAAAAAAGTTTAACCCCTAAAGTTGGAGTCATGCAATACCAAATGAATTTTCCCCATAAGTTATGTGTATCAATTAGCACGATATCAAATAGCATGCGCGCATTCACCATACAGAGTGTTAATTGGGGCCACGGT
>JAGKTI010000918.1:26741-74532 GCA_018397915.1 Birgus latro
TGTTGCATCTTTATCTCTCTTCTATCGCTACTTCAATGGTCACTGTTCCTCTGAACTGTCTGCTTGCATCCCTCCACCTCTACGACGGGCACGTAGTACCCGTCTAGCAACAAACTCTCATCCCTTTTCTGTCCAACTCTCTAATGCAAGAGTTAACCGTTACTCCCAGTCTTTCATTTATGCAACTGGTCAACTCTGGAACTGTCTTCCTCTGTCTGTATTTCCTACTTCCTATGATCTCCAGTCTTTCAAACGCAGTGTGTCCAGGCATCTCGAATTGAACGGATCTTGAATTTGGCTCTCTTTTGTACTGTTTTTGCTGTTTCTTGGAAGGAACAGTATGCAGGCCTGTGGCCTTTGGTTCCTTCTTCCTTGCATAAAAAAAAAAAAAAAAAAAAATACAGGCACTCACCAACTTATGAAACTACAGCTAGTCACACAACATAATTTCTGGAAGCACGGTTCTAATATCACTATCCCCAAACCCAACAAACCCCATGTTACCTTCCTCACACCACCCTATCACACTCCTTTGGACCTCCTCCAAAGTCACTGAATGACTGGTATTACAATCAGTTACACCTTAAATCCCCCTAGCCCCATCACAACATGGTTTTAGACCACTACACTCCACAAACACTCTTCTTACAACCTTACACAAGAGTTTTTGATGGCATCAATTCAACTAGGCCATCACTCATTTGCTAATATCATATTAGACATTAGCAAAGCTTTTGATGCCATGCCCCACCAAAACTTCACAAACAAAATATTCAACACAAACATGCATAGTAACACAAAAAGATGGCTGGCAAACTATTCAACAGGGAGATGTGCACATGTAACATTTGCCGGTTAGTTATCGAACATCTGAAACCACAAACGGCATCCCACAAGTTTTGTCCCCTGCGCTCTATAACCTATACATGCACGACATACCCACACACCACAAATACACATAGCTTCCTATGCAGACAACATAACACATGTACATACCAAAATGCAAACACAGCTGCACACATCCTCCAACCTTACCTCAACACAATACACGAATGGTTCACCACAGACAGGCTCATAATAGCCCCAGCCAAATTTACGTTGACCCTTCTCACAAACTGGACAGCAAAACAGTTTTCGAGTCAGTCCTTAACTGAAAAATTTTAAAGCATCTTTCCTATCACAACCTTCCTTCTGGTCGTCAGTATGGGTTCCGTCAGGGACACTCCACTGGCGATCTTCTCACGTACCTTTCAAACTCCGGCTCAGAGGTAGAGCATCGAGCTCGGGACCGGGGGTTCGCGAGTTCGAGCCGTGCCCGGGACTGCCTTGCCGGGAGGGGTAGCGCCCTCCTGTTACCTAGCGGGGCTATATGATCTCATTGTAAGGTAGCTCGGGGGATTCTTTAATCCCTTTTCAAACTCCGGGCATCGTCCTTTCGGGACTTTGGTGAAAGCTTTGCCATTGCACTTGACATCGAGTCTGACATAAATCTTGAATTTCCTAACTGCCCTCTTACGGTTTCTATCCCTCTATCTGTGCCTTCATCTATAGCTTCCTTTCTGGTCATTCTATAGCCGCTGTTGTAGACGGCCATCGTTCTTCTCCTAGGTCCATCAACAGTGGTGTTCCTCAGGGCTCTGCCCTATCACCAACTCTCTTCCTTTTATTCATCAGTGACCTAAGCTAACATCTAACATTATCAGCATACGAGTGGATAACTCGTATGCTGATGATTCCACCCTTCACCTTTGCATTCGGTTCCTGCAATGTTGTTGTTGTTGTTGATATATTTCCATCTGACTAGTGGAAGCGGGCCTAGGGTGGAAGGCCCACCAGTGAAAGTCAGATATCAGGGGGGTAGCTGGAGCTGTGCTGGTAATATTAATTTGGAAATTGTACTGGGGCAGCTATCCTGGTAAGTAATCCGGGGTTTTTCTTCTTTAAATTAGAGAGAACTCTATCGGCGAAGGCTTGAGGGTCGATGGAGGCAAAAAGGTCGAAGGTGGAGTCCTGAGGAGATTGGAGGTGCTGATCATGGGCAGAGGAGGTGGAAGAGGGAGAGGGTGGGTGTTATGCAATGTATTTGTGGGTCGGTTTCTCTCCCTCAAATACACAGGCTACAGCGGGTCCCTATTCTAGACCGGGTCGGTAACCCTAAAGAGTAGGACTGGACACAAAAACAAGGCAGTAAGTATTACACACATGTATTCCAGATATCTTCCCAGGGACAATAGTAAATCAACAAATATATTACAAACTGGGTTGGTCGGGGACGGGAAGTCTGTCACTGTACCGACTGGAAGAAGTATGGTATTATTTACCCAACACTTATGGCACATAAAATACACTTATGATTTAAGACACAGGAGTGAATTTACTACAATTTCCCAAACCCGTATAGCACTGGACGGCACTGTATATAAATTACGTTAACACCTGTGTCATAGACACCTGTTGGCCGGAAGTCTATCTCAGGTAGAGTCCGCCGCGTAGTGGTCACTGACGGGGGGATTGCGGTATTTCTGGCATACCCTGACACTCGGGTGGGTGGAGGTTTAATGCACGAGGGAAGGTATGATGGAAATAATATATATTCCTCCTGTTAGTCACTGAGGTGTTTCACTCGCATGCCTGTAGGTTGGGGAGGGAGAGTTTCAATAACAAGGGAATGGCACAATCGACACAATATTATTGTTCTGTTGGTCACAATGGCATTTCGTTCACTTGGGGGGGCGCGGGACTCTACTCGGGATATAAGTTAGGCCAAGGTTAGCTATTAGGCTCATCCAATCTTATACTCAGGGTTCCTGGTCACTTAGCACGAGAATACACTGTAGGGAATCACTCGTATGGTATAAATTAATGCACATATATAAATGGGTCGAGAAAGTCCACTCACTTCATTACCACTGGTGGGCCTAGGTCGATTCCTCCGTCCGGAGGAAAGCCAGAGTGACGCGCCCCTGGACAGGGCCCCACATGTAGTCGTGGGACTAGGGGCTCGGCCCAAAGAGAGCCAAGAGACGGGCCTGTCGTCAAGTCTGGGGGAGACTCAGGGAGGCCTTGCCCACAGGTAAGTCACACCCCAGTGTTTGGGGCAACTGAGGACCCAGGGTACTGGAACCCGGGGCGGCTGGACTGCGGCAACTGCTGGAGGGCGGCGTCGCTGACAGGGTCATCACACGGGGACCTCAGGCCGGGGGAGTAGTAGACAGGGCCCGACGTCGGCTGCGGGGTCTGCGGGGGCTCTGCTTTGGCCACTGTTCACCCTGGTAGAGTTGCAGGGAACCAAGGCCTCAGGTAAGGCCTTGCAATGGCTCGGGGGAGGGGTTCTCTCTGGCTGCAGGTCCTCCTGTAGGAGAGAAGCGAACTGTGGCCTGCTCAACATCTGACCTGATGTGACTAATGGCCAACGTCGTGGTAGCACAGGGGACATCAGCTTTATGTGGCTAGTGGCCTGCTCTGCCTCTGGCCTGACGTGACTAATGGCCGACATCGGGGTGGCACAGGGTACATCAGCTTCAGGGCGGCTAGTGGCCTGCTCTGCCTTTGGCCTGACGTGACTAATGGCCGACGTCATGGTGCCACAGGGGACAACAGCTTCAGTGCGGCTTGTGGCCTGCTCTTCCTCTGGCCTGACGTGACTAGTGGCCGACGTCGTAGTGGCACAGGAGGTTGTAGCTCTGGTGCGGATAATGGCCCGCTCCGGGGAACTGAGAGGACTAGTAGCAGAGGGACGGAGAGTGGCCGATCCTGCCTCGTACCCAGCACGGCTTGTGGCCAGTACTGCGGCGCTACTCTGGGGGGAACGACTACAGGAGTTGGACGACTTATGGCCTGTCCTGCCCGGCCGACATGCGTCCATGTTGCGGCCCCGTAGCGGGGATGCAACTGGGGAACGGACTGTGGCCGGCTCTGCCCCGTACCCGGTATGACTGTGGCCAATACCGCGGCAATGTGTGGAGCTGTAAACTCTACCCCTTACCTGGCGAGTGAAATTTCGGCTGGAGACTAGGCGCCGGCGACTGCTACCTTTCCAGGTCACCACCTGGAAGCAAGGAGGGCGCCGGGAAGTGATACAGGTGCGATGTCCCTGTTCTCAACCGCTCTGTGTCAGCGGCGGCCCCTCTGGCACTGGGGGGGTTGGGGGCGCTGGTGTCGTCTGCACTGGCTGTCGCGTTGTCCAACCTCTAACTCCTGTATTTCAGTGGGAGACATGGATTGTCAGTCTCCATCTCCTCGGCAGGAAGTGGCCGTGGTTTCTTCCCCTTCTTTTTCCTAGGTGCAGAAGGGGGCGATGGAGAAGCACAAGCCTCCATGATGGCCTGGAGGTCTCCTGCTGGTGCCCCATCAGGAGCAGATTCGGCGGCCTTGATGATAGCAGCTGATGGTGGTGAAGGAAGGGCATGATCGTCCTCGTCCTGAAGGATCGGGAGAGGCGGCCCTCTTCACAGCTACTGACGGCGGGCAGCTGTTGCTGTCGGGTGTGGCGTCCAAGGGCGGGGCAGGGGTGTTGGTGGAGGAGGAGGCAGTCGCCCTGTTTAGCGGAGCATCGAGCTGTAGCCTTTTCCGTGGTGTTTTGCGAGGTTGGGGAGGCTGCATCATGATGGCGCGACGCTCCTGACGAAGGACAGGCTGTGTATAACAGGTGAAGCTCCGTGGGATAACAAGGTGCGGCAGCCCGTTCTTCTAAAAAATCTGAGGGAGAAGAACAAGCATCGCGGCCTTGTCGTCACCACAGAATGACTTCGCCGTCGCAATGCACATGGCGACAATTATTTCCACTTCACCAGTACATCGAGGGGGCACAGGCCGGCGCCCTTGGGCTGTGGGGTGCCGCCGTGCATAAGCAGAGCATTGCACAGCTGCACCTCCCGGCCCAGTGACGTCTCTAGCCTCGAGACCCTTCGGTGTATGGTAAAGCCGGAATTCAACCGTCTTGCCCTCGCCTAATGAGCACCTGAGATGTCATGAAGTGGGAGCAGTGATCCCCAGACGGTGCACAAAAACATCAGTTCCAGTGTCCTGGCGCCTGATGAATCCGTATCCCGCCTTCACACTGTACCACTTGACGACGCCTGTGATGGTCTGCACTCTGGGCGACTCTCCTGTGTCAGTGGTGGCCCCCCTCGACGGGCCGTAGGCCTAGACACGAAGAGAAGTCATCGCTGAAAGGCAGGAAAGGCTACAGGAGCAGGAACCCACGTTTCACTGCCTGGGGGAAAGCTCTGAACACCACGGCTGCCGGTGCCTGCAACGTCCATGTCAGCAGTTATTTCAAAAACAAGGGATGAGGCTATGGCACACCTAATGTCTGACTTGGCTCGTATCTCTGACTGGGGTAAAAATAATCTTGTTGTTTTTAATGCATCAAAGACTCGGTTCTTACACTTAACAGCCCAGCAAAATCTTCCACAGGAGTACCCACTAATGTTTAATAATATCCAGCTTAACCCTGCATCATCCTTAAACATGCTTGGGGTTTCATTCACTCGGGAGTTATCTTGGAAAGATCATATTACATCTCTTGTAAAATCTGCTTCCAAGAGATCCGTACCTTCTTTACCCCTGCACAGTTGTTGACCTTATACACGGGTTTTATTCGCCCTTGTGTGGAGTACGACTCTTCTGTGTGGGGAGGCTCCCCACATACAGCTCTGCTCAATAGGGTGGAGTCAAAGGCTTTTCGTTTCGTTAACTCTACTCCTCTTACTGGCTCCCCAAGTCTCTTCGCCGCACTGTTGCATCTTATCTCTCTCTTTTCTATCGCTACTTCAATGGTCCCTGCTCCTCTGAACTGTCTGCTTGCATCCCTCCACCTCTACGTGCACCTGTCTAGTAATAAACTCTCATCCCTTTTCTGTCCAACTCTCTAGTACAAGAGTACTTCATTTATGCAACAGGTCATCTCTGGAACTGTCTCCCTCTGTATTTCATACATCCTATGATCTCCAGTCTTTCAAACGCAGTGTGTCCATGCATCTCGAAATGAACAGAACTTTAATTTGGCTCTCTTCTGTGTGTGTGTGTGTGTGTGTGTGTTTGTGTGTGTGTGTGTGTGTAACTCATCGGGTCGGTCAGGATCACTTGATGGTAGTGATCGTCAGCTTTTACCCTCCCGGAAGGAAGCTGAGAGCTCATATAGTCCAATCTATGGGCAAGGCTGTGATCTTCACACACCCATCCCCTTGCTCAAGGGGGACAGTAACCACCCACTTCGACAGTGAGACTTTTCGCAACCTGAGCGAGGCGCGAACTCCCATCTACCAGATGGCAAGCGAGAACACTACCACTGCGCCAGCGAGCGGTGTGTGTGTGCGTGTATTTTTCTTGGAAGGAATGGTTTGTGGGCTCCTGGCCTTTGGTTCCTTCTTCCTTGCATAAAAAAGAAAAAAAAATCCATGCCTCACTATAAACAGCATTCCCCTAATACACACACACAAATCCTTGGTGTAACATACATCAATGTCACTTAAATCAAAAACATTAAAAACAAATTAACACCAAGACTCAACACCCAAAGGTCACTTGCTCATACATTTGGACACAAAGAAACCACCACCACAGTACACAAACACTAGATACGTTTAGTACCTCACAACACACCACAACACTACAGACCGTACAGAACAAGGCCCTAAAAATAATCACAGGCTGCACAGCTACTACACCCACACCTAGAAACCAAAGTCCTCAAAGTCAAGGATCATCTAGACATGAAAGGCACACAAATTCTTGTTGCAGCCTCCACAAACCCACACCATCCATTACACTACATGGCAGCACACACACACACACACACACACACACACACACACACCAAGAAATATGAAAACAACACCCAGCACATGATATCATACACAAATACTGTCATGCTCAAATTACTCGCCGCTTCATTCAGTCACTCAAAGACAACACACAGCTGCATGCACGGCATCCTGATATCCATCCTTCTGAATCCTCCCTCATGAGGACAGGGTCTACTTGGCCAGGATGAGATGTGGACATATCCAGCACTCTTGAGTTATCAGAAGAGGCTGGATGACTCCATCACTGACGCCTGTCCAGGATGCAACACAGCACCCCATACAATTAAGCACATTAAGGAAGGCTGCACTGGACACAATCGTCTACGCCAACAACATAACATACACTCCTTGAGAGCTCTGTGGGAAAGCCCGGTCTCAGCCATGGCCTTCCTTTGGGACTTCGGGCTGTTTGGCCAGACTGCTTAGGGAACAACAATTACTACTACTACCATATATTGGTATCTGAATTCTGAAATAAAGTATCTCTGCCCTGGCTAAAGCACAAACTAACTGATGTAGTTCAGGTGAGGTCTGTTGTAGGATCAGACCTTCTACTCAAGGCGAAAGCCATAACAGTATTAACCTTATTTTGATGAAATATGAATAAACAAGGGGGATCCTTAATGATAGGTATGCATCTGTAGGTTGAAATGTAATGGTTACTGATATGTTTGTGTGTGGCAGAGTTTGTATGTATTTGTAAGAGGAATGCAGAAAGAAGGAAGGGGTTAGGACTACATTACACGCAGTAAAATGGCAAGGAGAAGGAGGGTTGTGAGAAGAGAGGAAGAAATCACCAGGATGGAAGTGGTGGAAGCAATGAAGAAAGTTAAAATGGGGAAAGCCCCAGGAATTGATGAAGTGTGGTGAAATGCTGAAGCATGAGGGAGATAGTAATAGAATGGATGTGGAAGGTGTGCAGATTGGCTTGGGAGGAGGGTAGAGTCCCGGAGGATTGGAAGTCAAGTATAATTATTCCTCTGTACAAAGGAAAAAGGGAAAAAGCAGTGTGTGGTAATCATAGGGGCATTTGCTTTCTCAGTGTAATAGGAAAAGTATATGGTAGGATACTTATTGACAGAGTTAGGGAAACTGCTGAGGAATTAGTTGAAGAACAAGGAGGTTTTAGGAAGGGAAGAGGTTGTGTAGACCAGATATTCATTCTTAGATCCTTAGTGGAAAAGTTTCTAGAGAAGGGCAAGAAGTTGTATGCAGCCTTCATGGATCTGGAGAAAGCATATGACAGGGTGGATAGACAAGGTTTGTGGAAGGTATTAAGACTATATGGAGTGGATGGGAAGTTGTTGAAGGCAGTGAAGAGTATGTATGAGGGAGCTAAGGCTGCAGTGCGTGTGGATGGCAAACTGAGTGACTCTTTCCATTTGAAGGTTGGATTGAAACAAGGATGTATCATGTCTCAATGGCTGTTCAATCTGTACATGGATGGGGTTATAAAAGAGATACAAGGTCGGGCAGTGGATGTTGGAGCGGCCCTATAGTGAGAGAGGGCAGTGTTTAGAAACTCCCTGTACTGTTGTTTGCAGATGATACTGTGTTCTTGAGCGAAGACGAAGGGGAGCTGCAAGGCTTGGTAGATGAGTTTGGGAGAGTGTGTAAGAAACAGAATCTAAAGGTGAATGTAGGGAAGAGTAAAGTGATGGTCTTCGAGAGAAGTGAAGCCAGTGAATGTACAGTGAGACTGGATGGGAAGGATATGGAGAATGTGAGTGAATTTAACTACCTGGGCAGTGTGATGAGTAAGAATGGAAGTCTGGAGAGTGAAGTGCTCGAAAGGGTGCAGCAGGGAAGGAAGGTTGCTGGTTCGTTGAAAGCAGTGATAAGAAACAGGGAGGTGAGCATGGAAGTGAAAAAGTTGTTACATGACAGTATTGTGATACCAACTCTGACATATGGAAGTGAAGCTTGGACCGACCTTGTTGGAAGGACAGAAGTCAAGAGTGAGAGCAGTGGAAATGAGTTATTTGTGAGGAGCATGTGGAGTCACATGGAGAGACAGACTAACAAATGAGGAAGTGAAGGAGCGCTGTGGTGTGGTTGAGGACGTGATGGGAAGTGTTAGGAGAAACACGTTAAGGTGGTTTGGGCATGTGGAGAGGATGGAGAGTGATAGAGTGACGAGGAGAGTGTATGTGAGTAAGGTGGAGGGGGCGAGACGGAGGGGGAGGCCGAGGATGAGATGGAGGGATGGAGTGGAGAGGTATATGACAGAGGGGTGTGTGAGTTGGAAGCGTGGTAGTGAAATGGCAGGGGACAGAGTGACATGGAGGCGATTTGTTTGTGGCCACCCCGTGCGGGATTGAGGCATCTGGCAATAGATAGATAGATAGAAAATGGCAAGTTCACAAACCTCTCTGAGTGAATAATGAATAATATGGAGTTGTGTAGTAAGGCAAGATCCAGAACGGAGGTACAAAGTATGAGTAGATGATATAAAAGGTAAAATGGGCAGTCTCAGAAAGTTGACTCTCAAATACCCAGAATAATGGACTAACCTCAGCTCACACAACTGTACTATATGTTTAAACATTCATAAGGAATACAGTATGAGGTGCTACCGAAAAGTTCCAGTAATTTTAATATTGTACGAAAATAAGTTACTTTACCTCCTAGTTCTCACTGTCGCCTTCGAAGTAGTCCCCATGGGCATGTATACAGTGGCCCCAGCGTTTTTTCCACGAGTCCATGCATCCCTGGAAGGTTTCAGGCATGATGGTCTTGAGCACCTCCTGTGATTCTGTCTGGTTCTCCTCAATTGAGTCAAATCGACGCACTTTCAGTCGTAATTTCAGCTTGGAAAACTGGAAAAAGTCACAGGGGGCACAGTCAGGCGAATAGGGTGGGTGGGGAATGACTACCGTGTTAGTGGAAGCCAGGAGCTGCTGGACAACAACTGATGTATGGATGGGGTCATTGTCATGATGCAAGACCCAGTCCTTGTTCTTCCACTGTTTTGGACGTTTGCAGCGGATGTTCTCCCTTAGACGCTGCAAAACTTCACAGTAAAACTTTCTGCTGACAGACTGACCGGGTGGGATGAATTCCTTGTGAACAATTTCTTGGATATCGAAGAAAACGATCAACATCAACTTGACATTGCTGCGAACTTAAAGCACTTTTTTCGGCCTCGGTGAATTGGGAGACCCACTGTGATGACTGCTGCTTTGTCTCTGGGTCATAAACCCATGATTCATCACCAGTTATGACCTTGGAGATGAAGGTGGCGTCATCTCTGACCTGATTCTTGAGCTCCCGGCAAACTGCAACGCGATGTGCCTTCTGTTCGTCATTCAGCAGTCTTGGCACAAATTTTGCAGCAATGTCTCATGCCCAACACTCCCGTATGACAGTCCAACAATATCACAAACATCATGAATAGTTTGTCTACGATCTGTAAGGATAGCCTGATGAACATTTCTGATGTTTTCTGGTGTTGTTGCCGTTGACAGTAGTCCAGAACGATCATCGTCTTCAACGGATGTTCGTCCTTCCTTAAACCGCTTGTACCCGAAAACTGTTCTGCTTTGGGACGTGGCATTGTCACCAAAGGCTTACTGAAGCAACTGGTGAGTTTCTGCAGCTGTCTTGTTGATCTTGAAGCATAACTTGGTGCAGGTTCTTTGTTCCATGAGGTCCGCCATTGCAAAACCACCAAACCACCTACACACCACGTTACAGTAGTCAGCGTAGCTCAACAACATCTCTACTCAGACACGGCCTGGGCAACACTGACGCACAAGGGGTGCAGCTGATTCCTCCTAGTGGCAAAAGGCAAAACTGCAAATGGTTGGCTCCCTTGTTCAAATTACAGGAACTTTTGGGTAGCACCTTGTATATGGAATACTGTATGCCTTGATGATGAAATGTAATTGATAAAGTTGTGAGCAAAAGTAAACACATAATCCAAATGGTGTGTGTAAGATTGTCAGACAATATGTGTCACTTAGGTGATGGTATGTAGGAGGATTGCTGGGCCTTGATAGCTGGCTGTCACACACACACACACACACAAAAGAGCAGAAGTAGGAATGTGCCGACCACTCCTATGACAGCAGTTTTTTATAATATTATCAAACTACACATGGTCTTGTGTAGGGGTAGGATGAGGTGGGTAAGTGATGGGAAAGTAACTAGAATATGAGATGAGGCACTCCTTGGGAAAGATTGGGTGAGATAATGACAAATTTAAAAACTTAAGTGTTTGGCCAGGAAGGTACACCCGGCGGCAAAAGTCCTGTCGCCTCGCCCGCCTTATCGAGACCCGCTATATCCATAGACCCGAGAATATTAGCTGTAGACAACGTGCATATAATATTATCTGCCAACAGATGGCACACCGCAAGGTGTGTGGTGATGAGGATGGAGGGGGATGGGGGAGAGGAGGGGTTGGAGCTGTTGGGGGTCTGAAGGTGGGGGAAGGAGGGGACAATTTATTTAAATGTAATTTCCATATACTGCCATCAGTTTCATAATTTTATAATGAACCGAAACTATAACTACGTGGTAATCTGTTACGTTTGTAACAAGTGGAACACAGCATGATCAAGCAACTAGACATTTGAAAACATTTAATGGCAATTTTCGAATGAACCCACAAAATACCGTAAATTAAACATCTCTCTCTCTCTAACGTAATAAACTGATGATAAAGTGCTCCTATGGGTTTACTCTATCATGTAATTTCTGATAGTGCATCAATCAACAAGTGATTTTTTCTGATAGTGCATCAGTCATCAAGTGATTTGCTGATATGGTCGCCTTAGATGCAAGAAACAACCATTAAATCAGTGGTTCGATTAAACAATCATGGTGAAGTGGCTTGTTGAGGGTTTTGGATATAGGCCTAATCAACGGCCAGAAAGAAGTGATGTCATGGTGAACTTCCACACGGACAGTCACCCTAACAAGTAAGACATGTTATATAAACGCTGTAATGCTTCTGTAGATGCAAACTATACTTCTTGCATTCTTTATGTAACTCCGTACAACTGTACTGTCACATGTTATATTGATGTAGTTTATATTTATTCATGTGACAGCTGCAGGCGAGCGTAGCCTGGTGGTTTGGTTGTTCGTCCGGTGATCAGGGCGTCACACCTTCGCGTCCCGCTGATACCACGTTACCTTGCAGGTGGGGTGGTGCTCATCTTCTCTTACTCTAGCCGTTCTATATGGTCTCTTGAAAACTACAGCGGTGGATTAGTTTTCATGTCAGCTAAAAATATCGAAAAATTTATTTTACACTTTTTATAAGTATACGTATCTAGGGAGTAATTAAAAGGTAGAATAATTTGCTGGGTACTTTTTTTTCTTTCTGTGAAGAGCATATGCCCATAAAAATATTAACGCTATTTGTCATTACTTGCCCATAGGCATGGCTACAGTTAGAGCGAACTCTGTGGAGGTCATCTCTGAACAGAGGCGAATCATTGGAGTGTGGGAAAGTGGTATGCCCACGCTAGATATTGCGGCTACTACCGTACTGGTGTATCGCAAAGGACCGTTCAAAGGTGGACTAAACGGTTCCGGGAGGAGAGATCACTGAAAAACGAACCAAGGAGCGGAAGGCCACGGATTTCTACACCTGACGATGATGCCCGTCTCCTCACCGCAGTAGAAAACCAGCCATTAACATCGGCAGTTCACCACACTCGTAACCTTAAGTTTCCTTGCCATCCTAGCACAGCAAGGCGGCGGATCCACGAGGCAAATATTCATTGCCGTATCCTCGCCAATAATTATTAACACAACAACAAAAGGGATGTCGCCTTGGATTTGTGCTTGAAAATCTATGCATGGATCACTCCTTTTGGAAAAATATCATTTTCACTGATGAAAAGTATTTTACGTCAGTGGAAGCACGAACACGGCACTGCTGGAGGAGGGAGAATACCAGGTATCATCAAGTTAATATTAAGGATAGATCCAAGAGTGGACGAGTGAGTGTTAATTTCTGGGGTTGGATGTGGGCTGAGGGTCCAGGGGAGTTAATAAAATTGTTAGCAAGATTCATAGGCAATGATTATGTAAAAGTGTTGGAGGATGTTCTCGTGCCTACAGCGAGACGTATGGTTATTCCCCACCCACACCCTAACGTTCTAGTGCACGATAAGAGCCTCATCCGTACTAGCAGTGTGATTAGGGAATGGTTGGAACAGCATCCAGAAATAGAATTAATAAACTGGCCAACAATGGGGTGCGACCTTAATCCCTCTGAGAACCAATGGTCAATTATGTATTGTGACTGGGATGTTGGCGAACAACGAAACAGCCAAGCAATCGAAACGAAAGCCTTTGAGGTGTGGGCATCAATAAAGCGTCGCCCTAATATACAGTATGCAGGAATCTTGTTCAGAGTATGCCTAAACGTCTACATGGTGTTCGATGCTCATCCTACTAAGTTGTATGCAATACCCTGTATATGACGATTTATTTACATTATATGCTGGTATAATACATCATTATTTACTGTGGTGGCTGGTCATCCTACTGAGGAGTGTTATGACTGCCATATTACATTACATACTGGTATAATAAATCAATATTATCTGTGGTGGCTGGTCCTCGTACCAACGAGTGTGTAGTACCCTATACATTAGTTTATTTACATTATACACTGGTATAATGAATCAATAATATCTCTTTTCACTGGGTTACTTACCAGTAGGGAATATAACCACAATTTGGCGCAATTGGTTATACTGTATTCTTCTCCAAACGTTATGGCTGTCCTGGTATTTGCCTATACATTTATATAAATGTAAATAAGTCTACAGAGATATAATAATGTTTATTATCAAGGTCATTATTACTACTTGTATGAATGTCATAATCACCTTTAACGAATATGATAATTAAGGTAATTAAAATTAATATTACTAAAAACACATCGATATGAATGTGCAACCAACAGAATCGTATTAGCATCACCGACATTTAATTCCGTGAATGCAGACATTACATCCAGGGTTGCTCCCACCTGTGTTAAATGATGGGCACCTATTCACCCAAAAAGTAAAATATATTTGATAAAGATCAAACTTCACAAAATTCCACTCATTCCTCACTCCCCCTATATCCACCCCAACAGCTCCATCCTCTCCTCTTCCCCCGCCCGTTTTACTCTCACCACCACACACCTCACGGTGTGCCATCTGTTGGCCGAAATATGCACGTTGTCTACAGCTAGCATTCTCGAGTCTATGCATATCGAGGGTCTCGGTGAGGCGGGCGAGGCGACAGGACTTTTGCCGCCGGGTGTACCCCAATCACAGCACAATGCAGCTTAGGCAACTACCATGAGGCAAGTCATAGCCTGCACATGCATATATGATAAAGGTCACGGAACAGTGATAATAACCCTTTGGCTAGTGTGTATTTCGTATTTCCAAACACTGATTAATATACTCTGGCATTAACCAAGATGGAAGTATAGACTTCATGCTTTACTGCCACTTGGTTAATCAAGGTATTTAACCCTGGCTGTTAGAGTTCAGAGCTGAATAAAATTGACAGTGAAATGATATACAAAATTCATAACTTGCTGCCAAAGCATTAAACAGGGCACCTGCAGAGTACAGTAGGCGCGGAAAGTATTGACGTTTTTTGCCCTCATTCTTTTTTGCGTTAAGTAGGGTCAATACTACCCTCCCCTGTGATGCGAAATGAGCTGATGCTTTTTCCACGGGAGCTGGCAACCCTGCTTGATAGGTTTGGCACCACAGGAGCAGGCTCAGTAATGTTTGGGCAGCCACAGGAGGAGGATTGTCTGTGTGATGCACCACGAGGGCATGTTTTGACTCAAATAACACAGTTATTTGGTTACCTACCACATTCTCATCATGCCTAAAGTAACCACAAGCAAGGACAAACGTGTGGAAGTGATTACTTTATACAAAGCTGGCCACAAACTCCCATTTATTGCAAATCAGATGGTGTTAGACTGAGGACAGTGCAGAGACTGGTGAAGCGGTTCAAGGACAGTGGGGAGGCCATTCCTCCCACTCCACTTCCCAAGCCTGGGAGACCTCGTAAGACAACCTTCAGGACCCGTCAGCTGATCTCAAGGCAAGTTAGCAAGGATCCAAGGCTAACAGCACGGGATTTAAAAGAAAAGAACCCACAGTTGCTGGCAGATGTGTCTGTCAGAAGTGTGCAGCAACTGTTGCATGACGATCTGGGCTACAGGAGTTTTTGTGCTCGTAAAAAACCACTGCTAACTGCACTTCAGAAGAAAAAGAGAGTAAATTTTTGTAAGAAATATCTTGCCTGGAGTGAGGAGCAATGGAAAACTGTGCTTTGGAGTGATGAGTCAACATTTACTGTCACTGGTACCCCTTCATCACGAGTGTACCGCAAACCAGGCAGTGACCCCCTGGTTCCTAAGTACACTTCCAAGTTTGTTAAATACCCAGCCTCACTCATGGCTTGGGGCTGCTTTACATATTATGGTGTTGGTAGGTTGGTAATTCTACCTGCAAATGAAAAAGTGAACCTGAACAATTATTTGGAGCTCTTATGTGATGTTTTAAGTGACTCTTTTGATAAAACCAAGGCAAGAGTATTTATGCAAGATTCTGCCCCTGCACATGTTGCAAAGTCAGTGAAACAGTGGCTAACAGACTGTGAGGTTCCCTTTATTCGAGATTGGCCCGGAAACTGCCCAGATATCAATCCCATTGAGAATTTATGGGCGCACATGAAGCGGCAGCTGCGTAGTATGGACACATCATCTTTGCCTAAACTTGAGGCTGCAGCTATGGAGCAGTTTTAGTCCGTCTGTTCTGCAAAACTATGCCATCAGTCTCCCCAGATGCCTTAATAAAGGTGAAGGGGAATGCCAGTAAATACTAAATTCAATGGTGTGTTAATTTATTTGTTTCTCCTTGCTAACCACAAGAATGTTTTCTTTTTTTAAGATGGCATCAACACTTTCCGCACCTACTGTATGTTCACCTGCCATTCATCAGAACTGTCAATGGACTGGTACACTGATAATTTGGCACATGAGGTCCATTTAGATGACAAGGCAACCTTCACAGGAGTGAAAAAGTACTTAAATAGATATCTAACATTCAGTTAATTATTCACCCATAAGGGGGCAAAACCTAACTGACACAAGGGGCCTGACAATGATAAAGCAGTATACTTTGATACTTGTATTTTCCAATAACCGGTAATATATTAGTGTGTATCACTAAGAAAAAATTCTATACATAAGTGGAGAGATTAAATATAAAGTTTTATTTGATTTCTGACTGTAATGAATGATGTTTGTAAAGCACTGAAATGTGAAAGACCAAAGCAAAAGGAGGCTTACTGGCATTGCTGCTGTTTGTTATTTTTAGAGGCTGATAACTCCACTCCTACATAATGAATGTTCAAAGTTTTGGTGCAAATGTAAACTTACTCCAAAATTCAAAGCCTGCTTTAGAATCTATTGCACATATTATCATCTATGTTTTTAACCCCTGCCAACCAGCAGACCTCATGAGGAACAATGAAGGTCTGCTGGGCCAATTATGTGGTACAAGTTACATCGGTTATAAAACAATGACTCAAGGGAGATAAACTACCTTACAAAGAATCATCCCAGCAAAGGTTAAGTGTCCTAATTTACTTTATCATACACCAATACCTCCACATAATACAATAAACAAAGGTCAACATGGTAAACTTCTGTACCAGGATTGATGCTTAAGGTCTGGTTTCATTTCCTGAAATTCTGCATAGCACAATAATAATGGTTTTACATATATGATTTAGAATTTAATTTTTTTTCCTTTAGCTTTGATCTTTTTTTTATGTTAAGTACATACTGCATTTTTTAGATTAAAAAAATGCTGAAGACCTAAATGAATGTAACTTAGTACAGTAAATACGGTATGATTAAGTTTCTTAACCCACACCTGACTGACACTAAGACTCATACAGCATTCAAAGGAAAAACAATTTAACTTTAAATGGAACATGAATATCACAGTGCACAATGTGACAACACTGTGAAATTGCTATTCCCCAAAGCATATGTAGTTTATTATATATTGCTTTAATAATTCACAAATATATAAGTTCTGTGCATTAATGTACCAGTAAAATCTCTTTCATCAGCAAATTTATTACAAGTATTTTTCTTTTATCTTATCAAAATATTTGCTGTACAGATGGTAATTTGACATTTTTTCAAGAAAGTTAAATATTATATAACCATTGATATCTGAGAAAACACCAATTGCAATGGTCAATTTGCACCATGAACAAAGGAGTCCCAAAGAGTCTGAATTTATACAAGATTTCATGTCCTTACAAAGCTTAATGTTACTGGATGGAGGGTTGGATAGGAAGGACAGCCAGTGTTTATTATCACAGTCATTTATTGAGCTCAAGTGCATAAGTACTTGAGAGAAATTTCATCTGGTCTTATGAAAATCATGAGTTCACCAATGTACTGTAGGTAAAGGAACATCTCAGATTTTAAAATTTACACTAAAATATTAATTCAAAAGAGCGAATATTATACCAAAAATTAAGGAAACCACGACACTGCTATATGTTAATTTCCAAAACTGACATGCTTATCCATTACTGTAACAGTTTTCTTCTAATGATGAAAAAATAATAAGCTTAGCCTTCTAGCAAGGAAAAAGGGACTTGTAATTTCTCTGCATAAGCTTACTGCCACTAACATTCATGTAAGGAAACCCTATGCTTAAATATATTTAGAATGGAAACTAATACTGCACTGTACTGTCCTTTTCTTAGCTTACTGTACATAATGCTAGGACCAAAGCTGTCTCAAAAACAGAGTATTCTTGACCCTGCAATATTCTGAATTTCACTTCCACCACTCTCCAGCCTACCATGATCCCACTATCCATTTCATTCCCACTTGGTGTTTTCTCCCATACCAAACAAGCCATCAACATACTACCATCAAAATTTTATGAGGGTAACAGTAATGGACTGGATGAACATCACCACATTATATAACATACTTGGATTCCATGCTCACAGGACAGAAAAGGATCTGTGATTGAAAAAAGTCAGCATGCTTGTGTAATATGCCAATTTGTGCATGTCATGCGAATGTCACTGGAGAGCTGAAGTGCTCTGGGGAAAGGACTGACAGACAAGACAGTGTAGAATGCACTAGGAGGATTTTTTTATTTTCCCCTCAACTGTCACATAAGGACATGAAACAGGAACACAAATCTGTGAAGAAAAGTCAAAGATTCAATCAGCCAAACAATTTTTGTATGACTTAAAACTTGGATAAGACATAGTGATAGTAATTTTTGGGAGAACAGATAGACCCATGCATTTGTTCAGTGTACAGACCTAAGCTATAATTCTAATTGCAATGTACTGTTGTGTTATATTTTGATTCTAAAGTAAAGTAATACTAGTACACCAGTCCTGTATGAGACAGCCCTAGCATGTATTCAATATGGATGGTGGGTGATAGCACTGTAGTGGTGACATGTGGAGATGTAGAAGGACTACTGGGCCCCAAGGAGGACTACTGGGACTTGGAGATAGGCCCAGAAGCCTTTGCCCAGAGTCAGACAAGTTAAAAAAAAAAAAAAAAAATCATTTACTCAAGTCCATACTGGACATAAAAAATATTGTGCCTCATTCAATCTCCAATGTTCCCTCCAGTCAGCATTTGATGACACCTACCATGATAAAGGCAGTGCCATGGTGTTTGCTCGTAACCTACCTTTGTATCTATTTCACTCCTAGCATGCAACAAAGAATGGAGAAAACAGTTAACCTTTTCACAGCGGTGGAATGTTTTACGTTTACATTCAGAAACAACTGACCTTACGGCACAACTAAGTCTTTTCGCTTGCTGGCTGCTGTCTACGTGTTGCAATCTTAGCCGTTTCCCTGCTCAGTCTCCTAGTCCAGAGGTATCCACCTTTGTTATTATATTCTGGCTAGGAAGAGAGGATTTTATTCACTTTAGAAAAGAGGGTAGGAAACAAACTTCATTAACCCATTCAGAACAATGACCTCTTTCTCTTCTTTGTTCATGTGACTGCTAGATTATTTCACTCAGCATTAACAGGGGCCAGTCACCACAGTAGAGAGATTATATACAATCTCCACACACAAGATTCTCCAAATGTGCAACCTTTATCCTACTATGCCTGTCTAACCTACAATACCTCTCTTATTCCAATATATAGGTATTAGTCAGATTCACAGCAGTAAAGTTCAGTACCACAAAAACAAAGCACCAGTCCTACATGTCTGTGCATTAGGTCTTCTATGAAATACTATATTAAGACAATCCAGTACAAGAATCCATTCATACCATCCATAGTCCATGAACTGCAGTGAAAGCTAAGAAGCACTGAATAATGAATACCACACCGTATATAAATTCAGAATTAATCCTTCACCCTGATGACACCTTTTTATATTTTATTCCTCCTAACTTCATACAATTAAATTTAACTATGAGGATATGTCCTTCAGTGAAGAGGTTGCAAATTATCTCCATTAAACTTCTCCACTTTGACAGGTTTCCCTGTAGCACAGTGCAATCACCAGATGGTGGCACTGAAAATTGGGTTACCAGAGTGATGTGGTTAAAACTGCATACATTTAGAGAAGGAAATGTGCAATGAGGAGGAATGAAGTAACCTAGGTGAAGTGCAGAATACAGCCAAGGCTTGTACTGTTAGTTTAGCCAACTGTAACACTGCTACCTTAGCAATTTGCATTTGCATGTTGCATTGTAACATTCTCTGTCTCTCTTATATCTCTTTAGCATTGACATGGTGTGCATTAATAACATACTGTACAAGTAAAATATTAACTTTTCACATCCAGAAATAAACTGATAAGGATGAGGTGCTAGAAAGCCTTCTTAACCAACTGGAATACCAGACAAAAAGCTTAGTTATATATTACCAATTCTCATTAATGTAACTTAGCTTTGAGTGTATAACAAGAAGTTCCCTTAACAGAATACTGACTATTAATATAATGTACTTACCTAGGTATTATAATACTGTGTCAAAAAGGAGAGTTGTACACCTACCAATATCAGTAATGAGAGAATGCATAATTGCCAAAGCTTCCAGTTACAGGAAATGCAACTCTAATCAAATCAACTAAACTTAGCTCCCTATAGAATACTTTCATCTTTTAATTCTAAGAAGAATAGTTCATATCAGTGATCACAAATAAAACAAAACTCAAACTCTCAAGGCAGCAGAGAAGCACTAAGTCTAGGACCACAATATCAGAATCTGCAGGCCTTGATCCATCCTCCTCAGATCAGAAAGTCTCTCCTAAATAAAGTAAAATTGCCTGGAATGCACCAAGAATAAAATACTGAAGACATTTTTGTACTGACAAGATTAACTTTCATAATGGAGGACTTTCACATTGCTATTTCTCTCTTTAATACCATAATACCTTCTTTATGATGATGTAATTTTTGTTTATTTTTGCTATTATGCAGTTTTATTCAGTTCAGGGGAGACTTTCCTAAGGCTTTAATATAACCTCCATTAACCATCACAGTGACATGTCTCCCCTAAGGTATTATCAATTAACAGCAAGAATTACCAAGAACATCAAAAGATGTACTCAGGAGACAGTGGTGTAAAATTAAAATATACACTGAGATGAAAGAGTTAACTGCTATAGTAAAAAAAAAAAAAAAAAAAATCAAGCTTTATGTAATAATAAATTTTCTAAAACTGGAGTATTAAATGAAATTACAGATATATTTTAAAAATTGCATAAAAGCATATTTGCAAATAAAAGTATGATTCTAGTTTGTACATTATAACTGCTACCTGAAGTACTACACTGAAACAAATGATACATAAATTTATTCAGAAATAACTTAAGTAGTTTATCAACAGAAGTTATTATCAGGGTTTATATGATAAAAATTATTACATTAACAGTAATGATAGCTGCCAATCCTTTATTATATCTTTTTGGGGCCTCCAAGGGCCTGAGTCATTAAAAAGGCTGTTTTTTTTTTCTTTTCTATACAATACAGTACTTTTACCCCCTTCATTCTAATGATATACTATAAATTTTATTCTTATCTCCAGGGAATACTAATCAGCTTAGGAAAGTAGTTTCAAAACTGAGGGGTTTGCTATAACCTTCATTAATCACCTCAGTACAGGAGATTTGTCTTAAGCTAAACAAAATCTTAAGTAACAAGAATAAAATGAAAAAATGAGTCACTGTTGAAGAGGTGAACCTTCTTTTCACTACACTGACATCCATTTTTATTAATTCTTATTACTTCTATATTACAGTACTGTATTTTGGTCAACTTAGGGGGGAAACCTGTTGCTGTGAAAGAGTTAGAAGCAAACTGTTAAACTCTTCCTCCAAGAAAAGTTGTTCCCATTGGTATATTAAACTGCCAGGTGATAAGGAAAAAAGTATATATCCCAGGCCTGAAGGTGTCAAGTATCTTGTGCTGATCTCAACATAAAGTTATATCTTACTAAACATCTCAGACTAAGCCATTGTTAAAAGTTGCCATTTTTTATTCCTTCTCCTGTCACACCCAAATTTTATGAGACAGGCCTTTGATGCAAACAGAGATCAAGGGTGGGCCTTTGTGCTGTGTGTTGATGAAGTGCATTTTTTTTCTTTAATGCAAGAAAGAAGGCACCAAAGGCCCAAAAGATTGTTCCCTTCTACGAAAAAAAATCAAGATCCACTCATTTCGAGATACTGGGACACATTGTTTAAAAAAACTGGAGATCATAGGAAGAGGGAAATACAGACAGAGGAAGACAGCTGCATAGTTGACCTGTTGCATAACATGAAGGACTGGGAATATCTGTTAACTCTTGCATTAGAGTGTTAGACAAACAAGGAGTATGAGTTTGCTGCTAGACAGGTACAATGTGCCCACCATAATAGAGGAGGTATGCAAAGAGAAAATTCAGAAGAGCAGTGACAATCGAAGCAATGATAAAACAAAAGAGAGATAAAGATGCAACAATGCTGCTGAAGGATGTCAGTAGGAGGAGGAGAGTTAATGAGTCAAAAAGCTTTTGATGAAATATATTAATCATATTGCCCTTGTAAAATTCTTAGATAATGTACTTGGTGGTCCAGTAAGTTAAGGTGTGCCAACCAGATGTGGTCCATAAGGATCAAACTTCAAGGAATAACTGGAGTTTACTGCGCATTGGAGTTTACTCTGCAATTAAGTCTTTTGTACTCTGAATTCTAATTTCCTAACACTGCACAACACTGTAAATTTCCATGTGGACTATGGTGAGGTATTGCAGTTTATTCGGCATCCACCACAAAAGCGAGCACTAAGGGGCAAGCAACTGGTTACTTTCACTTTAAATGTACAGACTGAGTGGCCTAGCCATGAGCCCTTATGCTCCTCTAATGGGGCAGTGCCAGAGTGAATGATGAATAGGATGGATAAGATGCTTTGAAATCAGTGATGTCAAATGTATGCCAACAGGACAAGTATTTGGTGATATGTGTGGTATGGCAAGTAAAGGAGGAATATATGTATGTACTGTATCTATGAATGTATCCACAGAGGATAATTAATAAAAGAATTTGCTAGTAATATGAACAAGAACAAATAAGTTATTATGCACTACCTTCATAAATCCAGCACCTTACAATACAGGTAAAAACAATTTACACGCATTTTCTGATACACCAGGGATGTGTTCCAGAGTATCGTAACATTTTTCAAAACATCATGACCTGGTGCTGTTGTTGTTGCTGCTCAACCCTGGTCAAGCCTGGCATTGCAGACCCATCAACTGCCCCTACAGAATCGTCTCATAGGTTCCTTACACTGTTAGGTATTGTATGTGTCTTACTGTGGTATGTGTTATGCAATACAGTAATCCCTCCAAGATCCGATGTAATAGAGCCCAAGCTATGTCCAGGACTTGGTCTTGTCTGGGACTTGGGAAAAATGCCCCTGGACAGGTACTTATAGAACCTAACCCAACCCAACTTTGAAAGCCACCTAAATAACTCCCTACCAGACATGCACAGGAACAAGATCCTATTCACACAAATAAGGGACAGAAACCATAAAATAAATGAAAAGGAACCAGAGAATGAGAAATTAGAAGTGAGTTAGGAAAATACTTAGCAGTGTACAGGGTACTTACGACATGTCCTCCTCTATGGCTCTGACAGTGGTGAAAGTGCACTTGAAACACGTACAGCAATCCAATGTCGCGCTGCACTTAATCCTTTGCACTGTGTTATAATTTTTTTAACACTTCACATTCTGTTCTTACGCCACGCCATTTGCAAAGCACCAGTGTTGCACTCTGCACTTAATCCTTTGTGCTCTGAATTCTACTTTATTAACACTGCACAACACTGTAAATTCCCATGTAGACGGGCAATCAAGAAAAAGATGACAGACAGTCATACGGTAGTTACAGTGTGAGCAGACGGGCTAAGGATCATGACTCATCAAATGACCATGAGTTAGGTGGGTATGACCCAAGCAACGACGAGCAAGGATTGTCTCCCATCGACAATTGAGGTGGGTTGCTGTGTGCCATGAAAGAACAGAGGGTTTAATACTGTGAAGTTTGTTGTGAACCTGCTGGTCCCACAAGGATTGCCAGTGATCATGGATGAGGCGGGTTAGAAAAGAGAAACAAAGGCAGGAATGGGGCGGAGGGAGGACCTACAGGGGGAAGCAGCGGAGCGTGCCAATGAGTCAGCTTGTTCATTACCTGTAATCTTAATGTGGCTAGGAATCCAGGAGAAGCGAACCAATTTTTTCCCAACAGAAAGACGGAACAGCCACTCTTGAATCTGGGTGATCAGATGAAGAAGATGTGCTGTGTAAAGAAGTGAGGGCACTGACAGAATCAGAGAAGATAACAAAGGTAGAAGAAGGGAACCTTGGAAGAGACTTCAGGGCAAAAAGAACAGCATACAATTCATAAGCAATGGAGGGAGGTGTACTGTGGAAGGAGGAGTCAGGGAACACAACAGCCAACACAACACCATGACAAAATTTAGAGTCGTCAGTAAAGATATGCTTAGCAGAAGAGTGACAGGACATATGTTAGATAAAAGGGAGTGAAGGGTATCTGGGGGAAGAAAAGACTTAGAACAAGGAAGAAAAGAAGGGAAGACCACAGCAGGAGGCAGAAGCCAGGGTGGGAAGGAAACTGGACGTAGTGGAGGAATAGGAGGAAAGGTAAAATCAATAGACTGAAGAAGGGTCGGGACCCAAAGGAGAAAAAGTAGAAGGAGGTGGGAGATAAAGTGATGAGAGCACTGAAGAAGGCTGGGAGGACGGAGTAACTTATTTATAGGGAACTGAAGACGTGTATAGGATCTGATGGTGAGAGGACAATGATGATAAGAGAGGGGGGAAATGCCTGCCTCAGCACACAGGCTTGTAGTGGGAGACGACCGAAAAGCACCAATAGCTAAACGAAGATCAGTATGATGAACAAAATCTAGCTTTGAAAGAGTGTGAGTGGAAGCAGAAGAACAGACCTTGCAACCATAATCAAGCTTGGAAAGAACAAAGACAGAATGAAGGCAAAGAAGTGTGATGCAATCAGCACCCCATGAAAGATGAGATAATGTTTGCAGCAAACAAAGACGATAAAGGGAAGATATGTGCATTCCAATTTAACTGCGAGTCAAAAGTGAAGCCAAGAAATGTGGTAGAGGATCGGTAGGGAAGAGGGCTGTTATATAAGTACAGAGAAGGCAGCGGTATGGTTCGTGAACAAGTAAACGTTACCGCACAAGACTTTTCCTTTCATTCATTCATCATCCAATCCTATGTCGCCCCACAGAGAAGCGTAGGAGCCCGGGACTAGGCAAGTTGGTCCTGACATTTAAGATGAGAGTGACCAGCCTCACTCATCCCTGAATGGCATTACGTGAGCAATAAACCCCAAACACCCCTTGGATATAAACCTTCACTGGCTCAATCTGATTGGAGCGCCGTAATTACCCACTAAACCACCAGGCATCATAATTTGGTTATATGGTTACCACCCAGCGTAGTAAATGGTTTCCTGGTGTACAGGAAACCATTTGGCTTGTCACTCAGTGTAGAGTCACCCACAGGCAGATGGACGAGGAAAGAATGAAGGCAAGAAAGACAGAAGAGAGAGTGTAAAGTCACCCATAGGCAGAAGGACAAGGAAAGAATGAATGAAAGAAAGACAGAAGAGGATTGAAGGAAAGAAGGATGGAGGAGAGGCGCACAAGACTTAAAAGGTAGAAAAACGAAAACCATGAGTCGTAGCCCATGTGGAGGCAGCATCAATGGCTGACTGAAGCAGGGACTGGAGTCAACATGCAGAAAGGCCAAAACAGAAGGAGGTAGAGAAGAGACAGTGCCATTTTTAACTACAAGAAATAGAGTAATACTAAGGACGCAGTCTTGGGGGACACCTTCGTGCTGGGTAAAGGCACAGGAAAGGCAGTCTCGAAGATGGACATGAAAGGTTCGGAGAGAAAGAAAATGTTGAAGAAAAATACCCGTTATCACGCAGACCAAGGGAGCGAAGGCAACGAAGAATATGATACCTCCATGCCGTACCTTACGCTTTTTCTAAAAAAAAAAAAAAAAAAAGATGGCAATGACCGACTGGCAGAGTGAAAAAGCAGAACAGATGAAATATCTGAGTTTGAGAAAGGGATCTAAGGTGCTGTATGCTTCGCGATACCCAAACTGTATGGGGAAAAGAAGACAGGGGGGATTCAAGGTGCCACATGAGTCTAATATTGACCATCCATTCAAGCAGTTTACATAAACAGCTAGTCAGAGCTATAGAATGGTACTCTTGAAGATGGTGTCCTGTTTTACCAGGTTTAAATGGGAGGATGATCACAATGAAAGAAACCTTCAGTCTGGAATTTATTACAAAGGGCCAAAAGAAAGGATGTGGCCTGTGGGGAGAGGTGTTTTAACATAGCATAATGAACATCATCATGTCCTTCACTTGAATTTTTACAGGAGTTAAAAGAAGACGATAATTCACATAGAGAGAAGGGAGCATTAAGAACCCCCTCAGCTGACAGCGTAAAAGAAATTGGTATGGATTCAGAATCAGATTTAAGGCGATGAAATTCTGAAGAGAGATGAGATCCACTACTAATAAGACCAAAACAACCACCTAACGCATCTGCAACTAAGGAAGCATCAGCTACAGACTGGCAATCGAAATGAAGAACAGGGATTGGGAGGGACATGTTTGCCTGAGAATCTACGAAAGAGGGGTCCAACTGCTGCAGCAGGCGTATTTACAGAAACAGAAGAAACATAGTCTCTCCAACTAGAATGTTTAGCCTGACAGATGGTACGATGGAAGGCTGTGGAAGCTCTGCGAAATATGAAGAGATAACGAATCCGATCGGGGGTGGACTGTTTACAACGAAAACATTTCCAAGGGGCACGTTTCACAAGGAGAGATCACAAACAAGTAGGAATCCACCAAGGAACACATTTGGCGATAGACAGTCGTGTATCATGGGGAATGGCAATGAGGGCAACGCCTAAAACTACGACAAGGAAGAAGGACAGCTCATCTTGTGGAGACGAAAAAGATGAAGGAGGAAGCAGCAGCACTGTAAGAGAAGAAAATAACTCCCATTCAGCAGGAAGGAACCACCAACAGGGGGGTTGAGGGATTGAACAGTAAGAGGCAAGAGAGAGTTTGATGGGGAAGTGATCACTAAAAAGATTGTCCTATAATAACATCCAATGAAAATGGATAGAAATAAAAGGTGAGCGGAGGGACAGAGCCAAACAAGAGATGGACCAAGTACAGAGATCAAAGTGAATAGGGATGCTAGTATTAAGGATAAAAAGATCTTGAGAAGAAACTGGTCTAATAAACATCCTCTAGTAGTGATCACTGAGTCACCCCACAGGGAATGTCAGCAACTGAAGACACCAAGAAGAAGAACTGGGGGAAGACGGGAAAGAAGGAACAAGAAAAAGAAAAATCAAGAGGAACAGAAGTAGAGTAATATACTGAGCTAACAGTGATCCACTGAAGGAGAAAGACACGAGCATATGAATGAAGAACAGAAGATATAGGAAGAGGTTCAAAGGGGACATCATTGCAGATACTCCAAGAAGAGTATAGCCAGGGATAGGAACCAAACAAGTATGAAGAAAGGTTTCTTGAAGGAGGATAAGAGGAGGATTATGAGAAGAAAAAAGAAAACGAAGGTCCATATGACGGGTATGGAAGCCTCTAATATTCCACTGAAGGAGTGTCATGACTATGGAAAATCAAGTGTGAGAAGAACGCAGAGATTGTTTATGGTGTTGAGGGAGAAAGTATCCAGAAGGTATAGGTAAATCAAGAACAGAAGAGATTAGGGAAGATAGGGAGGATGTTGAATATAGGAAGAATGGGAAACAGAAGAGAGGGGAAGAGGAGGTGCAGGAGAGGAAGAAAGAATGGGAGGAGAAGGTTCAGGAGAGGTAGGAGAAATGCGAGGAGGAGGGAGTGGGAGGGGGGGGGAATGTATTTCTGCAGTGATAAGGGTAGGCAAGGAAGAGGTACGGTGAAGGTGATTGATGATACTTTACAGGGATTCTGCTTCCATAGGAGAGGACAAAGGTCGAGTGCGAGCTGGTGACATAGCATTATGGTGCTGTTGTTCGGAAGAGGGGGAACACTGAATAGGTTGGACAATAGAGGAAAGGGGGGAGAGACCAGGATTATAAGATGGAGAGGATACAACAGCACATTTATGTTTGTTAGCTGAGGGAGAAGAAGGTGAGGGAGGAGAATGGGAGTATACTGTAAGGGAAGAAGGTAGGGTGGAGGGAGCAGAACAAACAAGAGAGGGAAGGAAAGAAGAGGAATCCGGAAGAGAGGCAAGAGTGGCAAAAGAATTTGAGGAACAGAAGTAGGATGCTGGATGAGCTTGAAACTTGTGATACAGGAGTGAGTTTGATCACGTGGGCATTGGAGATGCCAGGCGAGTACTCCAAGTGACATGCTTGTCGACAGGCTTCTTGGAGGGTAAGCCCCATTTTCCACCTGATGTGGGATACTTCGACTTCAAAAATACAGGTAGGACATTGCCTGTAGGAGCCTGTATGTTGCCCCTCCCCTGCCAGTTTGGGCAGGACTGGAAGGTAGATAAGCAATTGGACACTGGGTGTCCAGCTTGAATGCAGGTGGGGATTGGCAGTACTTTGCTGGGTGGCCAAAATGCCAGCAGGAAGTGCATTGATGAGGGGAAGGAATGTATTCCTTGATGGAAAGGACTGTACCTCCAATAATTACGGAGGAGGGAAGGTCACGGAATTAAAAGACTATTTTTGCAATGCTGGCAGCATCCTCTGGGAGGGATCGTGTAGCACCAAACAGACACGATTTGGTGATTCTGTTCGGAGAGGATGAGTTTTACGTCTTCTGTGCAGTCAGCAAAATTTCTGTTCCCAACAAGAGATGTGAGAGAGAAGTCGGACAGTACCTGCTGTAGAGTTCAATTGCACGTCTAGTGAGATAGGGATGAGATTGCCTGATGAGTCTACCAATGCTCTGACTTTTTCTGCTTAAGCAGCATTGCTGACTTAGAGGAGGCAAGAGCCATTTGGTCTGACAAGAGTACATAACATCAGGACCTACCTGCTTTAACAAGGAAAGATGAAGCAAGAGGTAATCTGTTTGTGACGTAGTGTTGAAAAACTGAGACCAGGTCTGAGGTCCAATTGGAGAGGTGGTCAAAACACAGTTAGTGAGACAGGAAGCAGTAAAAGGGCAGAACGAGGAAGCTGAAGAAACAGGACAGATAGGTGGAGGAGGACACAGGGGCAGATAGAGATGAGGAACAGATAGATAGAATTGTATATGGAAGGGACTGTGAGACAGGAGTTGGTGTAGGCGAGCTGGATGAAACAGGCAGGGGAAAAGTGGGAGGAGTTGGAGATGTGCCTGGATGGGAAGCCGGGGTCGTCATCAGGGAAGGCGGTGGCTCAACTGGAAGAGTGGTGGCCTGCAGTCCTACTGGACCCAGGTTCAAATCCCGGCTAGGGCATGGAACAGTTTAAGTATTTGAATTTCATGAAATCAGACTTTACTAACCTACCAGAAGACCCACCGATATGTCGTAAAAATACCCCCACTAATACCAATACACCAGTCCTGTATGAGACAGCCCTAGCATGTATTCAATATGGACAGTAGGTGTTATCGCTGAAGTGGTGATATGTGGAGGTGTGTGGTATGAAGGAGGACTACTGGGCCTTTGGAGCAGGCTGTGAAGCCTATACCCAGAGTTGGGGGGGAGGGGGGGGACAGGGGACAGGGAACCAGGAACCATTGCCATAATTTTCGCTGGGAAGGAAAAGGCTTATCCTGACTGTTGAAAAAGAAAGGATTATTTGGGTGGAACCCAGAGTCTACAGGCCTGGCCAACAACCCAGGTAGGGATCAAGCTCCAAGTATGCACTTCCCACCCTACCCTAGAAGGGATAGCACCACTGTGTGGGACAACTGTTTCCCAGCACAATGATAGGCCACCGGCTATTGGCCGAGAGTCCTACCACTAAGCAACAGCACCCCTGGATGTGAAAGCTGCAACCGAGCAGCAGTTCCACCCCTGCAGAGGTCTACCTCTGCAGAGATCCACACACTGGGCCGGTGCCAAACCACCAAGATCCCCACAATTAGTGAGACCAACAGCCCACGGGCACACCCCAATCCTTCCTGTTGCAGCTTACTCGAGGTCACTGATGAGAATTTTGATGAATGTGGAAAATCCCACTCTATTTAAAGCCAAAGAAAGAATAGAGAGGATAGGAGAAAAGTAAAGAATAAGTAAAAGTAGAAGAAAAGAGCCTTGCAAAATTAGCTGAGCCAGCAACAGGGACCCAAGGAGAGGGGAGTGGATACAGAATGGAGAGGCAAGTGCGACATCCACCTAGCAACTAGACTCCCACACACTTTGGAGTTCATGAAGGTACCCTGCTATAGCTCCCCTACACATCATGTCCCAATCGACAGCTCTGAAGCCCCCCACAACAACAACGAGCACGGAAACTGGAGGATCTTATCCCTGAGGTCACACTCGACCTTGTCCAAGGTCTTTTTCGGTCTACCTCACGCAGCCCTACTACCCCCAGCGTTAACACTTCTCACTTTCTGCATCTAATTGTCATCCCTCATCCTCTCCACATGCCCAAACCATCTCACTCTACCTCTCCTCATAATAACACCAATACAATCCAGTCCCACCCTTCCTCTTAACACTTCCATCATAAACCTGGCCCCCCTCCCCCCCAGGCTTCACATTCAAAGACACACTGCACATCCACCTAATCACTGTCATTTCTGTACATTTCAGACTGCAATTATCCTCTTCCTTTACTGTCCAGGTCTCACCGCCATACAGCATTACACTCCTAACACATGGCATACAAAGATCCCTTAGCACGGAGGGAGAGCCCTCTCAATATCAGGAGAGGCAACAGATCCCTGAACAGCTTCCAACCACCCCTCACCCAAGCCACAAAGCTAGTTCCAGCCCCACCTCCAGCACATAACATATCTCTCAAGAAACAAAACTCTTCCACACACTCGGGAGACTCGCCAGCAAGATCAATCCTTTCACGCCTGACAATTTCCAAATGCTCTGCTCGACACACTGCAAACATGAAATCAACATTATCCTGAAGTCTTCCTCTGATACCACTCCATCTCTTATGCACCCACTTATCGCAAACACTGCACAAGACAGAATTACTTCCCACGCCCTTGTACCAAACCACACGTCACTCTCCCTCTTCTTTGACCAATCCTAGATGCCATCAACTTTGCTTTATCTGCATTTGCTCTCAAGCCCTTGTGCCCCATACCATCTTTCAACTTCCTAAATCTTTCCCTCACCTCCCTTTCATTCTATGCAATCAACGCCAAACCACTGGCATACAACATCTCCCACAGGAGGCCATTTCTGAAGTCATGCAAGAGGGTTTCAAGCACCACAATAAACAACATAAGGCTCAAGATTGACTCCTGCTGCACACTTACATTCAAGGAAAACTCTTCACTAAAATTTCCATTCATTCTTGCCTGGATGCGAGCACCCACATGCACAGCCATAACTTCTCTAACCAGCCACTCCTTGATCCCAAGCTTTCTCATTGCCCACTTCACCACCTCCCTAGGGACTCTGTCAAAGGCTTTCTCCAGATCATTTCTGTTCTACGTATTTTCCCAGAAGCTGTGCATTAAAATGGGAGATCCAACAAATTATGCTTACATATATCAACAAAACTTTCAGTGGCAATATTTCTTGATTTAGTATGAAATTAACCTCTACAATCTAGCAATATTTTCCTTTATTTTTGCTGCCTCCAGACAATTTATTTAACTTTAAGACCTCTAGCTGTGAAGATATCAATGAAGGTTAAATCTTACCCCTCCAGTGCGAAAACTCTCTCATAAGCTTAAAGAAAAATGTTAAGAGTAGGAAGAGTAAAGAAGAAATATGTCATTAATGTGAAGAAATTAACAGCAAAAAAAGAACATAAAATGGCAGGCAACATACAAGGAGGACTTGCTGTGTCAAGTAGCAAACTTTCTTCATGACTATTCAATGGATAATATGGGATAGGATGCTGTGCCCAAAGATTAAATAAAACTAACTACATAAATAATTACAGTACATGAAACTAGTTAAAGATCTACTGTACATAAATAACAAGTATTGGTACATATACTGACTAGAAATGGTTCAAGTACTTCTTGTCATGTGATTTATTGTGGGGTGACAGTACAGAACCTAACTATACTGTGGCCTCAGCTCACCTGAATGTGAACCATTGGACTGCAGGCTGAAGTTGCTCTTTTTCCTGCAACCCACCACCCTCCTTTTGGGGGAATAGGGAGGAAGCTGAAGGATGCTTCTATAGCCAGGCAGTGGGGTCACCTAGTTATATCAATGCAGTCACATAAGGGCATTCCTCTCCAGCACCAAACCTAACCACATGAGGGCACTGGAAGCTCAGAAGCAATGAAATAGTCAAGCTAGATTATTACTATAGTGACTTTGTTCTAACCTGATGATGATACCTTACCCCTTTTACAGCTAAGTTCATGGTACCAAGGGTAGTTTTGACAATAGTTCTTTTACCTTAAACCTGGCAGATATTTCAATCCTTTTGCAGCTTATTTCCTCATACATCAATAACAGAATAAGAAATACTGTGGTTCTTCACCCTTTTTGTAACACTGCATGATCAGCACCATATTCTAATCTCTTCTTACAGCTAGGCATCGAAGATGAGAAGAGGGTAAATTTAGGCCAAGTTAAGGTAAAATGAGCCTAGCAACCCCAAACTCATTCTCAACTCATAACTATGGCTCATCAAATTTCATGCAACAACAACTTAGCATTCAGGCTGTGAGTAGCCAAGTTCTGTCAGGTTAAAACAAACCAACTATAACTATCTACTTTTTTTTTACATTTTGAAAATCCACAAATTATGTTCATCACTTCAATACAGTGAGTAAAACTTCAGGTCTGGAGCTGACCACTTGCTATATCTGTCCTCAGAATTATACACCTTGGCATTTCATTTCCCTTCCTTCACTTATTTATGGTACAAAAATAAATAAATATTCCAATCAGTCACACTTGGGAACAAAATATGTGAATGATGTGACTGGCTCATAATGACAAATGACAATGGATAATTTGAGCAGGAGGTAAAACACAGGAGAAAGTTTAAAATACTTTCATTTCTCTAAAGCACTGGACAGCGGTGAGACCATGTCCAGTCTCTTTCTGGAGATGGTATCTGTCTAATCCTTAACACTTACCTCCCTGCTACTGCTGAGTGGTTGACACTGCTAGCTACAAAGCTGTCAGTCTGTTGGTGTCAGGGATCAAATCTTGGTGTGGGCAGCTGGTGCCACTCAGCTAACATGTCCATCCACCTTTTGTGGGTTGGCATATAAAATGAGCCTTGAGAAGGGAAATGTTGTAACCTTGATGAGTGTGTGAATAACCAGCCACAGACTCAAAGGTTATGGGGATGAGCACCACAGCTAAGCATCTTATGGCATCTGCCCCACCTTGCTAATGCCAGGCAATTATTCAGCTTAGGAATGGCTTCTTGTCCCCTATAGGCCAAAACAGAGCTGAGCACGGCAAACGAAAATTCATTTCCGCGAACGCAAATCCGCAAACTTAGACCACTACCTTGTGCAACCGCAAACATCTTGAAATTTGCAGTTCTGCAAATGCAAACACAAACACAAACAATCTGTATCCCTTTCAGTACCACAGCACTAGTTTAATATTACTCTGGATACCATTAAACAATTTTATTAAGTTTAGGGCGATATTTTTCATAATCAAGGGATTAAAAATCATCTCTAGTTACTCATCCACTACAATTATATCTTTATCTGACTAACAATTGGTGACTATGAATGTTGGGAAATTGTCTGTAGTACCTAATGGGATATATAAAATTATATTTATTGTAAAACTATAATACAGGAATACCCCGGCTTAACCCGAGGCGTCCTGTTGATGTATGGATAAGTCACCACGTTTTGTCATGGTGACACCCGATGACGTACCCAAACGTTTTGCAATTGCGAGGTCCATCATTTGCACATTTTTCAAGTTTCACAGGTGATTTTTTGGCAGGCATATGTGGGAGATCTATACTGCCTGGCCACACCTGCCCCCCCACCCACCCACCCACACACACGCCATTTTCTCGGCAACTCACCCGTTAGCAGTGACCTGGCCAGTAAAGACATGTCATGCCACAGTCTCTCCAATGATGAAATTCAAGGCGAAAGTGATTCCCAATGTGGAGGACAAAGATTACGTGGCACCAGAGTTAGTAATGAACAGAAGTGATGAGGAGGTAACGTCGCCAAGGTAGATGCGGTAATTTGATGTGTTTCATGAGTGAACAACGCTTATATCCCTATATTATTGTGTGAAAACCAATATACTCTTGTGCTACACATAAATTCGTACCAAATACATAAATAAATACCAAATTTGAGTGGTTTGAATTAGTTACCCTTCCCATAGTTTGTTTTCTTTGGAGCCAAGTACTGCCATACAGACCGTACCAGGTGAAGGTATTCTCACCTGTAGCAACATTTACAAGCTCAGGTGGGCGATTTTTCTATGAATTTTCGATGTTTCTCATAAAAAGCGGAGGTTTTTAGCCATTAAAAAAAAAAAAAAAAAAAACGAAACTCTGCCAGGATTGGGGGAGGTCATTGGCGAAAAATCTGCTGGGACGTGGCAGGTTAACAATGCAATAGGTTAAAGAAAAACCCATCGCTAGGCGGGGTATCGTATCTCGGGGTAGATTTAACATGTAAAGTATAGGGATGCGTTTTTCAGCCTTGGGTTTCCCCCCCAAACCAAGTCCTAAACCCACCCAAATGAGTCCCAAAACAAGTTTCTAGCTAAGCTAAACACCTAAAGAGCTTTAAAACAATCTAAACTAAGCCTAAAAGCAGTTTATAATGCACCTAATCTCAAAAATAAAATCTGAAAATCATTAAATGTTTGGAAAAAATTAAACTTAGTAAACTGTACCCCAAAATGACAATATTCACCCCACCTATGACTTAACACACTAATCCAAGTCTAAAAACCATTTATAAATCAAACTACACACAAAATTTAAGTCTAAAATATCAAAATCGGTAAAAAAAGGGAAAAAAAGTAAAACCGGGGCTCGACCATCGTTATGAGGGGTAGGGTGGTATTTCTACCCCCATTTCTAATCTGGGGTATCGCATTGGGGTCAGTTTTATAAATATTATATAGTATATTACAGTAAGTCCTCGTTTTTCGCTGATCTAATGTTCCACCAAAACCACGCGAAACGTTGAAGTGTGAAGTTAAGAATCAATGGGAAAAATAGATGGGCATTCCGGTGGGACAGGTACCTACCCTATCACAAAGTACTATAACACCAAACAGGCCCTACCCAAAATTAAATGAGTGTTTACTAGTTGCTTATATAGCCTAACCCAATAAAAATGTACCTGAAAACACATTAAAAGTGTAACAAAGGCCATTGAAAGGCCAAACCCTCGAATGAAGCCCACATGATTTATGTTGATCACGTGATCACTTGATTCACTGTGCTGTTTTTCCACAGGACTGAATTTGTAAGTTCAATATTTACATTACTGTTCTGGTAAGTTTATGTGCAAGTTAAAATACTATTAAATAACATTAAAAAAAAGAAATAAAGCCTTATAAGCAGTTTACATGACACTTATTTAGTCGTTCCTTTAGCATTTGTTGTAGTGCTTTTCCACAGGACTGAATTTGTAAGTTCAATATTTACATTACTGTTCTGATAAGTTTATGTGCAAGTTAAAATACTATTAAATAACGTCAAAAAAAGAAATAAAGCCTTATAAGGAGTTTACATGACACTTATTTAGTCATTCCTTCAGCATTTGCTGTAGTGCTTTTCCATAGGACTAAATTTGTAAGTTCAATATTTACATTACTGTTCTGGTAAGTTTATGTGTAAGTTAAAATATATGAAATAACGTTAAAACAAGAAATAAAGTCTTATAAGCAGTTTATCTGATAGCCGTTGGAATACTGACTTGTTTAGAAGCCACTGATCAGCTGAGCTACCAAAACAGTGAGGATGGCAGAGGCTGCAAGGTCATGTACTGATTGAAGACGTTTATTTGATAAAGTTTGTATGCTCAAGTGTCAAGAAAACTCATATTTAAAACACATTAATAATTATTCTTATATTTATGCACTTGTATTATGGAGATGAAGTGGTCGCCATCTTCTTTGTTTACAAACAGGGGAGCATATGCGTTGTCTGCTGAGTGTCGGCTGCCGGTGGCTGGGAGCGTCGAAGTTAGGGGGAAAATGACGAAGTGTAAGACATAAAGGAAACTTTTTTCTTGCGCGAAAAATGAAACATCGAAGTAAAATGTGTTGAAAAATAAGGACTTACTGTACAATACCTACAAAACAAGGGTAAATCATTCACTATTGTAGATAAATGAATTAAATTATTACACTTCACAGCTCACACTTGACAAGCTGACACACCAGTCCACCTTCATTCCTTGGCTCTAACCTCCTCAGTCACAGTCAGACTACTCAACTGACTGAGACAACTCCATCTTGAGCAGGTCCATGTTGCCCTTCATAAAAACAAACCACTCAAAGTTCTCAAGAGATCAGGCTGGTTTGCGGGCAGGTTTGCGTTTGCGGAAGTACTTCCGCAATCACATATCTGGAAACGAATTCACACTTCCGCAATTGCGGAATTTGCTGTTTGTGGAAGTGATCGCGTAAGTGCCCAGCTCTGGGCCAAAATAATTTCTAAGTTTCCCATTCATAACACAAGTGACTTTCTTCTGAGTGTTGCCAGACAATTTCATTCAGCATAGGAGTGGCTTACTATCCTCTTAAACTCTTTGCTATGTTTTCCCTGCTAGCCAACTTCTCCATCCATTTGAGTTAACACAGCATGTCTACATAACAGTATAGCCTAAAGTAAGTGTCTGTTGAGATCAATACGTAGGAATATCACATAGCCATTGCAGCTGTGGGTTGTACAGAGTGGCGGAAGGAGGCTTGTATAAAACATTAAGGTGTTGCCGGGATCACTGAGGTGCTGATGATATGGTGACAATTGCTTGTATGGAGTTGTACATGAGTGGCCGTGAGCGAAAGTCGGTACAGTATGAACAGGTTAACTGAGTACAGGCAGTCAATACACTAAGTCATCATTAACAGATGCCTATTTAAGCCATCTTTCTTGCTAGTAAATCCCATCACTGACATATACAGGTATACTGACTACTGAAGTTACGGTGCTACTTATATAACTGCCTTGCCAGCATCCCCAAATTTACATTAGTAAATACAGTACAGTATATAGGAAATGTCATGGTATTTAGAAACAAATACCTAACCTCTAATTACAACTCCCTTTACAAGTCTGGAATATGTTCTACAATGTCATAACCTTTCCCAGACAACTGGTACTGTCACTGTTCTACTGGACTCAAGTCCATCTAAAACATGAACCCAATGGACAGCAGGTTGAAACTGCCCTTCTCCTACAGTCCACACTCCCAAAGAACAGGGAGGGAGATGAAGGACATTTGTATAATTGGGCAGTGGAGTCACTCAGATATATTTGTGTAACCACATGAGGGCTTCTCTCTCTGGTACCACTGGTACTATAAACGTGGGAAACCAGCCTGTCAGCTTCATAGAAAGCTATGGAACCTAGCAGGCAATTTTTTTGTAATTTATTGTGAGCTAACAGCAAACTAGTACATAAAAAATGGTGGTTTATAATGAGGACGTAGCAGAATGAGTGGATTTAAGTCAAGAAAATTTGTAAAAAAAAAATGCAGGTTTTATTACAATTATTCAATAACCTATTATCATCCTTATCATAATCATCACTACCCAATTTCCCACTATACAAAGGGGTGGAAAAAATTAATGTACCAGTCCTAACAATACATCACACTTCATGCATCAATATAGATCTTCCCTGTTTCAAAGACACAGTACCTGTATTTCACTTTATTTTCAAAATGCATCATACTGTACAGTCATCAGTAACAGATTCTCACCAGCTATTACATCCCATGCTGAAGGAACTCATAACCACTAGCTAGGGTTTCATACTGAATGAAGGCCTATCAGCATGTGTTAGGCAGTATTCACAGCAATGCTTGATGGTGTGGGTGGGTGTTCTGCTTTAAACCATAAAAGTTCTTGTACATACCTGCCATGTTCAATGGGGACACTAGTATGCGTTACACAGAGGTAAAACTCCTGCCAGCACCAATAAGTATATGGTGTGGATGTGGCCTTACGGTGGTAGTTTGAAGATTTAATAGGCCACACAAGGAAAATTTTGTGATGACTGTTACTCATCCTGTCTGGAAATGTTTCAAGTATAGAAGAAAAATCTTCACTTGACCCAAATATTTGTTCTTTGGCAGCTTTTTTCCACATAGCGCAAAGGTGGTAACAGACAATGCCATGACTTTACATCCTTTCCGTGGCACGTCTTCGTGGCCAACACAATATTCTAGTGTTAACGCTCTGTTACAACTCAACGCTAATAATTAAGAAATGGCAAATTCAGGAGAGACAATTAAAAAAAATAATAATAAATAATTTGGTGTGAAAACCTGGCTCTGTCCTCTCAATCATGGCTAAAATTTTAGGATGACTAGAATCTATGGCTCACTATACTCTTTTTTTTTTTCCAGCTGATGATCCACTTTCGTGAATGTGGCACTGCGCACTCCTTCAGCGTGATTGGTTGGTTTCAATTTCATACATGAAGTATCACATTTACAAAAAACAGTTGTACCTTATATTCTAGTTCTCATAAATGCTGTTTTGCATTGTCACTGTACTATACAAACAGACATGAAATGAGTAGGTATCTGTTCTTCACCCAAATGGACAATGAATCTGAGGAAGTTGAATAAAAGGTACAGAGTTGTTGCATCTCCATATATATGTATTTTTTTTTAATAAACGCATTTGGCTGGATAAGTGCAAATAAAAGGTATATTAATACTCGGGCACTTGTTACATTAGACAACAGTACCATTCTAAGTAAATCTGTGGTTTTGTCAGTGATAAAGTGGTGGAAGTGGGGAGGCGAATGGAACAGTTGCTACAAAGGAGGAGGTGGACATGAGAGACGGCCAGGCGGGAAAAACAAGTTGTCTCGTCTCGCAAGATGTCAGACTTTCCTATGGATCAAACCTACTCCATTGCTTTGATACCTTCGCCCATATTATCCTTAAGTATATATATAAACAGTAATCCCTCCACTATCCGACGTAATAGAGCCAAAGGCATGTCCGGACAGTGGTCTTGTCCAGATAGTGGCCCTGAAGCTCCAGCAACGGTCATTCATGACCCTAACCTAACCTAACCTAAATCAGAAAACTACCTTCCTACCTCCCTACCGGACATGTATAGCACTTATTTAGGTCCCCTTTCACATAAATAATGCACACAAAGCATGAATTAATTGAATTTTAACCAAAAAATGATGATTTAGACGTGAGTAAGGCATAGGTGCTCAGAACTTGCCACCAAAGTATAAGTACGTATTGGACATGGAAATCATCTTTTCTCACATTTTATGCACTAAATTATTGGATACAAAGCATCAAATACAATAAATGATGTCAATTGTTACCAGAAAAATGGTTAGGTTAGGTTAGGTTAGGTTATGACTAGACATGAAATTCACTAGCATTCACCTTTTTCACAGCTAGTGCACTAAAATAATGAACACAAAGCATGAATTCATTTAAATTTTACCCAAAAAAAATGAATTTGAGGTAAGTTAGGCTCAGCTGTTCACTAAGTTGGCAGCTTTGTTTAGGTACAGGACATGAAAATCAATGGCATTCACCTTTTTCACAGCTGGTGCACTTCAATACTAGTGGTAACCATGCATGAACAAATTAAATTAAAAGCAGGAAATTATGATTAACAAAATGGTTAGGACCGCACATCAAATTCACTGGCATTAACCTTTTTCACAGCTGGTGCACTTCAATACTAGTGGTAACCATGCATGAAAAAAATTAAACTGAAAGCAGGAAATTATGATTAACATTTATGGTAATTTTTTTACCACTTTACAGCATGCTGAAAACAGGTTAGACATGAAAATCATTATGGTAATCACCTTTCACACAAATCAATGGCATTCACCTTTTTCATAGCTCATGCACTTCAAAACCATGCATGAAAAAATTAAATTGAAAGGAGGAAATTATGATTTACATTTATGGTAAATTTTTTACCAATTTACAGCATGCTGAAAACAGGTTAGACATGAAAATCATTATGGAAATCATGTTACACACAAATCAATGGCATTCACCTTTTTCATAGCTTGTGCACTTCAAAACCATGCATGAAAAAATTAAATTGAAAGAAGGAAATTATGATTAACGTTTATGGGAATTTTTTTACCAATTTACAGCATGCTGAAAACAGGTTAGACATGAAAATCATTATGGAAATCATCTTTCACACAGTTTATGCATGAGATTAATGATATGGAAAGAACAAAACAAGGAATTTTGATGAAGTTAGGGTACTTACGAGAATGATGCCGCTGTCCTGATGTATAACCCACTCGGTCATCTCAGACTCTGACAGTAAGACCTTGCACCTGACACACCTTAGCACTTCCGCTGCACTTTACAATCACCAACACTTTCCACAACGTTTTCTTTCACATAACTTGCATCACATCACATCACTGCACTGTACATAACAGTAAATTCCCGTGTGGTCTAGTGACGAGTCCTGGAGAATTTAGTCGCTGTCAGAGTCCGAGATGAGCTGACGGAGGCGGCGTAGGGGCTCCTAGGTGGGACGTGGTGATACGCTATCCACTGCAGAGGACTCAGAAGATAGACGCAAACTAACATCCAGTTGTGACTCCGCCGTGCCTGATGTGCTGGGCTGTGGCTCGGAGCTAGAAGGCCTGTCTTGGTGAGATGATGGTGTGGAGCGAGGGTTCATGACGGCAGGGTTGACTGGCCTGAAAAAACTGTCAATGGTTGATTGACACAAGCAGTGACAATTCTGACGATTAATGATGCGCTGCCTGAAAACTCGCGCTTCATCCACAAGTCCCAAGGGCCCCATCTCCCTGTCGCAGTCCGGGTGTTCCAGGTAGTCGAGAATGAACTCCACATGTTCCCAGAGTGCGCTCAGCTTGGGGATGGTTGGAGTAGTGGCAAACCATGAGGAGTCCGTATCATTGTCGCTGTCCTCGTCGGAATCTTCCTGCTGGGTACTCGGACCGGCAACAGTAGATGCGATCTCGATATCAGACACGATCTGATACCCAGGATCGCCCTCGTCGTCATCCAACCACTCACGCACTTCGTCGACATCCACACTGTCTCCACCCGCACGAAGCCTTGCATGGAAGTCATCCACGTCAAAACCTACAAAATCGTGCACCACGTCACCTCCATGAAGCAGCCGAGACCAACCATTTTCTAAAGTCTTGACAGAGACTTCCTTCCATGCACTGGCCCAGTTGTAGATGGCAGACTTGAGGTTGTATCGGCAAAGGTTTTCGACAGTTTTTTGTCCTCGCATGTCTCGTCCTTTCCTGCGATCGTCCTCGTCCTCGTAGACAACCATCACCTCGTCCAAAAACCTCCGTCGGTACAGCCTCTTCACTGCCACAATCACTCCCTGGTCCATTGGTTGGATGAGAGCAGTCGTATTAGGTGGCAAAAACAGACACCTAATGCGGCCATTTTCAGCCACCAACTCCTTCTCAGACGGATGTGCAGGTGCATTGTGTAGAATCAGGAAGGCCTTTACCCGGTCGCGTGGGATTTTCAGTGTCTCCGTCTGATAACGAATGACCTCCTTGACAAAGTGTTGGTGAAACCAATTTCTGAAGATCTTGGTTGTGAACCAAGCCTTCAGAGAATGATACCACACGACAGGAAGGGCATTCATTAACCCACGAAGGCACTGAGGCTGCTTTGCATGGCCTACAATAACGGGCTTGAGCCGGTGCATGCCGTTAGCATTTGCACAGCACAAAGCAGACACCCATTGCCTGGAGAGCTTTGGACCAGGCACACGCTTCTCCGTCTCCTCAGCGAGAGTGTTTGTGGGTATTGAACGATAAAATAGGCCAGTTTCATCAGCGTTGTAGAATTGACCGAGAGTGAGGCCCTCCCTGTCAATCAAGTCCTTCACCTTCTGCCGAAACTGTTCTATTCCTTCGTCGTTAGCGTCCAGAGCTTCACCATGGGTCTTACAGATGGTAAGTCCGTGTCGTAACTTGAACGCAAACAGCCAACCTTCAGATGCCTTGAAGTCTGGGGTGTCCTGTAGCCTTGCGAACTTCTCAGCAGCAGCTTTCAGCTCCGTTCCACGTACCAACACACCAGCAGCATGTTGCTGTCGATACCAGATGAGCGTGGAATGGTCGATGTCTGCATACTTAGGAGTAAACATCATCTTCCTCTCCACGTTTCGTCTGGTCTTCGAAGCAAAATCAGCCATGTACTGCTGTAGTTTGTCTCGGGACTTCTTGATATCAAACAAAGTGGTGCGAGGGAGGTTGAATTCATGGAGGATCCGTGATGTTGGCCACCCGGTGTCCACCTTCTCCAATACCTCCCTTTTCTCCAGAGTCAGAACCACTTTCTTTGTCTTCTCAGGTGGCAGGTCCATCATCACACACATGATGAAGGCAAAGAGCAGTATCAAGCCCTGCAAGAGGTAGGGTATCACCACAAAACCAAGCACTTCAGCAGCCATTTTGAGAGCGTGTTGATGAGCCAGGAGCGGAGCGGGAAATGAGACCGTGACAGAGGCGGGAGGCGCGAAAACATAGCCGGTCGGTGTGTGTGGGAAATTCAAACTGACGCGATCCAAAAAAATCAGATTTTTTCGAATTTTGGTGCATTTTGGGGGCTGGACAGCCTACAATGTCCGAATAGTGATGCATCCGGATAGTGGACGTCTGGATAGTAGGGAGATTACTGTATTTATTTATTACATTCACTCACTCGATGTAGTGCTGCTCTCGAGTGTCTGCCCTTTCATCTTCTCCATCCTTCTTTTCTTCCATTCTCTTCTGTCTTTCTTTCCTTCATTCTTTCCTCGTCCTTCTGCCTAGGGGTAACTTTACACTCCCTCTTCTGTCTTTCCTTCATTCTTTCCTCTTCCTTCCACCTATGGGTGACTCTACACTGAGTGACAAGCGAAATGGTTTCCTGTACACCAGGAAATCATTTACTACGCTCGGTGGTAACCATATAACCAAATTTTGGCACCTGGTGGTTTAGTGGGTAATTGTGGAACTCCAATCGGATTGAGCCGGTGAAGGTTTATATCCAAAGGGTGGTTGGAGTTTATTGCTCAAGTAATACTACTCATGGATGAGTGAGGCTGGTCACTCTCATCTTAGATGTCAGGACCAACTTGCCTAGCCCGGGGCTCCCTCTCTCCTCATGGGGCAATGTTGGATTGGATGATGGATGGATGGATGAATTAGAGATGCAACAACTCTGTATCTTTTACAACAATAAATATTTCAACTCAAATTCAAAATTCATTGTCCATTTGGGTGAAGCACAGATACATACTCTTTTCATGTCTGCTTGTATAGTACAGTGATAATGCAAAACAGCATTTATGAGATCTGGAATATAAGGTACAACTATTTTTTGTAAATATGATACTTCAGGTATAAAACTGAAACCAACCAATCACGAAGTAAAAGTGCGCAGGTGCCGCATTCACAAAAGTGGATCATCAGCTGGAAAAAAATCGAGTATAGTGTACTGTACACCTATTATGAAAACACTGATGACTCATAGTGGAGTATAACAGCTACAAATGAGGAACTTAACACTTCTTATTTACTGGTATAAATCTGGGGTGGGATTCACAAACATACAATCAGTCCTCTGGTATACCTTAGATATGTTGTACAGAATGAACTAGACACAAGGAAGAAGGCTGCACTCTCCCCTCCTTATTCTTCCTGCAAAAACAAATCTTAGTTATAATACCTATCCTCTTGTGACCACAATTTGTTCAGTTAGAAGGAAAAAGAAAGGAATGTAAAATCTTCCCATGTCTCTTGTTCTCCATGCAAAAACAAATCTAAGTTAGGAGCAGGAATTGATCATAAATTTAATAGTGAATCTGGCATTTGCATCCACAATAATATTTGGAACAATAAACTAGGCCGACGCATGCAAGCATGTTGCAGCCTTCAAAAGCGAAACGAAACGAAACTTCCATACAAATAGTAAAAGCTTGAAGGGCATATTAAATACATTTCATATGTTGTTAGGTGTACAGCTTTGAAGTACATTGGAAATTTTCATTCTCCACAAAAAATGGCTAATAAATTTTAAATCCTGTACAAGATTTATATATAGTTCTTTCCTTGCAAAAATACTTATTACTTTCTCCGAAAGTCAGTGATATCAATAAATATACATTCAGTTTGAAAGTTTATCACATTTTACGAGCCTGATGATTCACAACTGCTTGTGAATTTTTTCACTTTATTAATAAACATTACGTTCTACTTATGATTTATCTCTCAAAATCTTCAGAAAAGTTCTTTCCACAACAGTTTAATGCTGACAGAAATGTCATAAGTTTTCTGTAGCAGTTTAATTCCTATACTGTACATCAACGATTAGCAAACAGCACTATTGCAAGTTTTCATCAGCGGTTGGCTTCATGCTAGTCATTATAATCATAGAATGTACTACTCCATTCAGTACATTATAATCACAGAACTATACTTCATTCTGAACTGTACCCTCACTGAATCTGACTCGGATGCTTCCCGACACATCAGATCCACCCAAGGTCTGGGTGACCATAAGTGATCCTGAAAGAGCTCTAAGTGCATCCTTGACAACCTGACTGTGGTGTATATGCTTAACCAATCCTATTTGATGCCAGCTCCACCATTTGTAACCCCAGTCAGCTGCAGTTGACCTGAGTGGTAGGATCTTTTAATTTCAACTTACCCTTATTTAACCTTGCACCAATCTTAATCTCTTCAACTTGAGGATGTCCTTTTTATTTTACTCCTCCTACCACCTCAGTGGTGTACCAAAGGAGTGGCACCTGCCACCCTAAAAGATGCCTGGTCACCTCAGTTGCCACCACAAATTTACAGGATACACCACCAACGCCCCCCCCCTCAAAATTTTTGACAATTTTATTCAGCTCAGGAAGGACCAATTGTATTCAGTGAATTAATGAAGGTTACAACTTACTTGTGGTTCAAAAAGTCTTTCTTATGCTTTATGAAATCATCTGCCAGTAGCAGGAATTACAGAAAGAGAAGAAACATTCTTAAACACAAAGGGTTACCCTTTTCCATCCAGTGATGTCTTCTTTTCTTTATTCTTAACAATGCCAGACGACTTTACTCAGCTTTGGGGATAGAGAAACCTTAATTCATTCATTCACTTAAAGAGATAATTTCTAAGATGAACCAAACCATTTGAATTTGGCTATTAAAAGAGTTGGGGAGGGGGGGGGGTCCTTGAGCATAAGAGGTTAACTAGTGTAGCAGGTCAACACACTGCACCTTAGATCACCTCAGCCTGCACAATCAGTGTCTCAGCACGTACAGTATCAGTGTCATCCCAGCATGAGGCAGCGCAGGTGAACACAATAATGGTACCAAATTCCAGTGCTGTTCCTGGCACCCCCGCCACCCTCAAGTGAAGCACCAGCTGTGGGGTCAACTGCAGCTCGAACACCAGTGATGCACCACAGTGTTGGCACCGACCTCCCCCCTCACCGCTGCTAATACTACGCACCCACAATGGAGATGCCCCCTCCTCTCGGCAGTATCTGAAAAAGGGTGTTGCTGTCGTTATCAATCATCATTATGACTGTCAACACTATCATCATATCATCATTATGACTGTCAACACTATCATCATTATCATAGCTCACATTATTATTCTTATCATCATCATCATCATCATCACTGACATCACTATCATCCTTATCACAACTGTCAATGTCATGATCACCATTACAACATTATCACAATCACCACTATCCTAATCATCATCATCCTGACTCCACTGTGCAGGCTTAACAATCTACACTTTTTTTTCTCTCTCTCTTAAAAGATGCACCTGACAATAACTGACACATATGAGTCTATCCATCTATATCTATATATACCTAGGCTGCTTCCCCCAAGAAAAGGGAGTCAACAGAAGTAAATGTGTATGGTAGTGTGGTAGTATGTGCACCAACCTGAGGACCTGATGAGGGCTCCTAGAGATACGCTTCTTGAACTTGTGAAGGAGGATGTCCCCATGAGTGGCAACGTCCTTCTCATACACTCCATCACCCTGACTTTCACCATCACCTGCCACCTCCTATTACCAAAGTAGTACACAATATTTCAACTGTTATATCACTATTTAACTGATACACACTCTACTAGTATTCAGTATCTTCAAGAACAGAGGAAAAAAATTGTAGCTGCATATATCTTGTCTGCCTCAGAGGACAGCTAAAGATGTGTGAAGACTCTAAAACACTTTTACAAACCCTCTTAATTTCTATACACTGGGAGGTGGATGGAGGCCGCCGGGTGTCGGTAGGAACCGCAAATGTTTTTGCACCACAGTTTGAAATGGGCACTTCTTGATGTTGTCACTAAAAGCTAGGGAGGGAGTCCCACCAGCCGAGCCAACCATACCTCAGTCCTCTCTGTGACTTTGTCAGGTGTGGGACAATGCTTTCTTAACCTATACCGTGCTGGGCTTTAAAAAAAACTCTACACCAGCCAATTTTGGATATTTTTTCTCTGGATAAATGGGCTTAATACATCAAAAATAAGATCCCTGGCACTAATAAAAGTAATTACCAAAGCCAGAAAGTTGGTCGAATCAAGTCGCGCTAGTGCCACTCGACCTCTGAAATCTTCAAGGTTACTAAGACAGCAGAGCAGCTATGAGCCTGTGAAGACTGTTGGCCACCTCCTGCGCTCCTAAATCAATGTTGTAAACGTAGCAGAAAAATGTCTGAAGTTAGTGAGATACGTTAATAGCTTCCATTTTACTATGGTTGCTTGCAATGACTTCTCAATGCTGCAGGACATAAATCTACATCGCTGGCATTTTAGATGGGGACGTATATCTATGTCCCTCATGCAGTAAGGGTTAAACCTTCTCATCCGATTACCATTCCTGCCTCACATGGACTTCTGCCTCATCCACCCCTGCCAAGCCTCTTTCCAAGGATACTAGGAAAAGGCTCAGTGATAGTGCCATAGGGCGTACATTGGATGCCACTGTGTCTAGTTTATCTTGTAATGTACTGCAGATGTTACCACGTTGAATGCAAAGTCATAGTCGGGGCCACATGGACATGCATGAATATATCCCGCTTCTCGCGCCAAAAACCACTCTTCTTCCTCACGTCGTTACTCACCGACGGGATGACCTACAGACCTGGGAATACAATCGTCCCTCAATTATCCAGACGTGATCAATATCTAGACGCTGGACCTTGGCGCTGTTAAACCATTATTTGAAATTACTTGCCGTTATCCAGAGGTAAAAGTGCCTGAGAACTTCTGCCGGCCAACCAACACGTCCAAACATTCGGTATCATGGCCAGTGGGCTCGAGCTGTGGGTGGGAAGTAGTCTGTAACCCACAACCTGAGCTAAAATGTTCGTCCATCCCTGTACTGAATGGTCAAAGTCGCACACTTATCCAATCACTCCCAATGAACCTCAGCACCCAAGCAATACAACTGTAACCTGCGAGCGGTGCCAAAACGTATGCATCCCCACTCAATGTCCAGTATCGTGCGGCCACCTGGCTAACTCATTCCTAACTACCAATGAGATTGTAACACAGACCACAAGCCACGAGCACATGTTCAGTGACAGCGCCCGCATGCTTCTCCACCGAACGTTGAAATCGCATGGCCGCCGGGATAAGTCTTGCCTAACCGCCACCACCATCGAACAGAGATCATAAGCCACGAGTACATGTTCAGTGACAACGCCCGTCTGCCTCTCTACCGAAGGTCAAAAGTCGTGCGCCCACCAGGACACACACACACACACACACACACACACACACACACACACACACACACACACACACATACACAATTCATAAATTTAAGGATATGTATGATAAAAATGGTTTAAGACACAGGACAGTATGAGCATGACTCATTCCTGTAAAATACAATTAGGTAAGAACACACACACACACACACACACACACACACACACACACACACACACACACACACACATTATTGCTATGGCGGTTTCTCTTTGTAGAGGGAAGGAGTCTTTGATATGAGAGTGCAAAAAACACGGCATATATCTGCATACTTTGCGTGTGTGTG